>BLKM01009497.1:2704704-2842960 GCA_013340265.1 Coptotermes formosanus | reverse complement strand
TTATTATTATTATTATTATTATTATTATTATTATTATTATTATTATTATGTCCTACTTATAGGGGGCTGCAGTAGCGTAGTCAGTATACCGACCCGCCACGGGCTGGACCGTCCGGGGTTTGAACCCCAGTGCGGGCGAGATTTTCCTACCCGTCCAGGCCGGCCCCGAAACCTACCGAGTCTCCTGTACAATGGGTAGGGGCTCTCTCTCCCGGGGGTGAAGCGGCCGCGGCGTGGCGTTAACTATCCTCTGCCATGTAGGTCCGAGTTTAAAGGAAGAGTAGCTTTATGCTCCTCTGCCTTCCCTTGGCGTTCATGGCCTCTTATAGGGCGAACCTTATTTCACCTTTTACCTACTTATGTAACTTTTATTCTTAGAGCCTGTTATTGCTACAATAACAAAAATTACTACTAAATTTTTTCTTAAAATACAACAAATATATAGATGTGATTCTATGTTACCAACTTTCAACATGCTTCGGCAGCGGCTGCCATCATTAGGCGAATATCCCTTGCAAAAGATGGTGAAGTAGCTAAGTCTGTCTGTGAAAACCATGGCGCTAAAGTACGCAGTATATAAGGATTTTGCAGTGAAATTCAGTGTTATGGTTACCTTCGCTGAGCTAAACTTTACTTTTCGTTGGGTTACAAATTACCGCCACGTATGTGTGACGTTACACGTGCAAGATTTGTTGAGTGTATGCGACAGCAAAGGGGGCAGTATGAGCTGTGCCCGTAATTACTTTTGCTTCGTTCTGATAATGGACAACGTCCAAAAACAGCGTCACTTTAGCGACATTCCACTACTGTTTTATTCCACGTTTTTGCCGTACTAATATGGCACAGTCAGAGCCAAATGCCCAGTGCAGGCGAGAAATCATTATTGGAAACTGCATAACATTTATACCAAAAATCGTAATTTTTCTTCCTGTATCTTTTGATCGACTGATTCTAATTAGTTGACGTGTAGGTTAAGTATACTTTGTGGATGCGAACTGATGTTTGATTGAGACACAATAAAATGCTTTCTCGGCTCACGATAATATTGGTCTCTTGAATAAAACCAAGTTTATAACCTCACTGTTGGCGCTGAGCAGTCATCCAATTTAGGAAACATTCAAGATCGACGGCTTCTGAGTTTGCCGGTGATTCCAGCTGAAGTATGCAAATAGACTTCTTGTATTGAGGTTTACTAATAGCGCATTAACCCCTTAAAAACGAAATGAAATCTGTTTTAAATAAGGACTCAGTGCGTACCGCACAGTAAACACTGTCCACCTGGGTTATAAAAACCAGTCTGTTAGTGTGGTATAAGGCAAATTTGCTGTTTGTTCTGAAATCCGTACAAAACACATAAATGCAGTGTGAGCACCACGTAGAATTTGTTAATGTTAAACCGCTAGGCTTTAAAAGGTTAATGTTCCCGCGAAGTGACATCACATCGTACTCCAAATGATAAAGGTTCCCGCTTACATAGCTAGTCCAATTTATCTTGCACCTTACGAGAAATATTATGCCCTTTATGTGGCGAACGAAACGGTATTTAACATTACATTGGCATATATTTATATTATTATATGGACCTCAGTTTTTGATAAAGTACGATGTGGAGGCAGGCTTTGCTTCTGTTATCGGGTAAAAAAATACGAAACTTACTCTTTTGGATCCAGTAGTATGAGCTAATCTATATTGCAGGTAGTCCGGATGTTAGAACCGGCCTGTGTGTATGGAGAGTAACTGGGAATATGTTGAATATGTTGAATAAGCAGTGACGAATGATTGACAAGAATGGTCTTTCATCTGGTGGATTGGGCATGGGGATAAAATAAATCTTCAATTTATTGGGAATTATGGTAAAGAGCAATATATTTTAAGAATGTAAGTGTGGTGGAACTGACTCAGGACCGTGTTCAGTGTCGGGCACTAGCAGGGAAATAGTGAATACTGATGTCTGAAAACAGTAGTCGGTTATGTCTACTAGAAAAGAAATTGTAAAAGTTTTGCAAACACTGAAAATGTTAATGGCGTCTCGGATTACATTTTTAATATTTACTGAGACAGATTTCAACTTTAGTTTCACTACATTAGCGTCTTGTAAGGAACTGTTTGTCATGAATAATAGATGAAAGACAATTGATAGCTTCGCTGAGATAGCAAGTTATTTCACAACTCTTGTGTATAAAATATGATATCATGCTCGCTTTGGAATTTAGGTGTTGCAAGGTGTGTTTTGCTTATGAATATCCATAGCTGTTACACGCTGGTTCTTCTAGCTTTGGGATATATGTCTCACAGATTAAGGCTAGGTTTACTCCTACTGGTTTATAATAACATGTGAGGTCACTATTTCAGTATGTGGCTTGTGGTTGAATTTTGCGCAACTGGCTTATGTTGAAAGTTCAGTCATTGTAAAGAAAATGGACAGTCGCATTCTGTTGCCTGTAAGGAATAGCGTGACCACTGAAGCTGATTTGCAATGACATTGCTCTCCGATAGCTGCTGTATGCGCAGCTGAAAGCAAGTTCAGAGCTCTACTTAATGCCTCCTTTCCTCGTCTGGGTTTTGGTTGAAATAAATTGTAACAATATAATTATTTCTTATGTGCCGCAAGTTTAGTAAATTGTTGCGTAGTGCGTGTAACTGTGTATAAATATGCTTCATTTTATACATAAATGTATCATAACTTTGATAAACAATGCGAACCACAATATCGCGTTGTACAGACGTAATGGCAAGTGTTCGTTTATCCTTGAATGTCACACCTAATGAAGAATTGAGACCTGGAAGTACTCCTCATCGTGGTATATCGTATACTTTCCTGGATGTAGCTCACTTACCAAAAAAGAAGAAAACAGTCAACTCTAAAATAAAAAAAAACAACACACTCAGAGGTTCTCACATCCATATAAAGAAAACTATGCTGGAAGAAATGAGGTCGAAGTGACTGATCCCCCCCCCCCCCCGGTCCAAAGACGCACTAGGTGCAGTAAAGCTGAAGAAACTACGACAAAAAAAAGACCTGCCGAAGGATGGTGCCGAAATTAGTCGTAAAATCGGCATATCTGCTATTCTTTGTGTAGACTTGTGTTTCTCACACACTGACCCAAGGCAAAACAGAACTCCTTTTAAAATGGAAGTGGAAATTACAGACCTGCGTACGCGGTTGCCTGATTCTTCCTATTAGACGCTAACTCTTTGCGTGTGTAATTGACCTCGGCAGTAGACGATACAAACGCACTGGCTAGCCTGTTACCTCAGATCCAGCATATCTGACTCGTATTTAGGAACTCAACTGATTTAGAAATCTGCAGTTTCCTTTCCCATTGTTAACAATTAGATAATGCAAGACCACATGGTTATTTATTCACGTATTAAACACACCAACATGTCATTCTCAAAAAAAAGGAAAAGCGGCTAGCAGCAACATAATATCTTACGTACAGGTAAAAGACAGGTGACACCCTTTGGGATCTTGAACACCGAAAGAACCATGGAAGGAGGAATCAGAAGAATTTTATGGTCTAATACAATGAATAGGGTCAGTTCAGTTTTAATTAATAAATGAGAAGTAATTACCACGTAATTATTTGCAGAATGCTTTAGGTGAGAAATGCCTAATTGATTACGTTTAAATATCTTTCACACGCAGGGTAAGGATAATAGGATGTAAGTAATTAGGTTTGAGATGACAGGTGGGTTTGAAAATACTAATGTTTTCTAAGGCATGGAAGTGTATGTAAATTGGGCTATATGTGGGCCGCTTGAAGAAGTGAATCCTTAATTTTATTGTTGCGGTTAATAAGAAATTTTGGAATAAAATTAAAGACACGGCATTACGTAAAACTCTCGATTATCACTTCTGACATTTTTAAATCTTAACCAAAAGAGTTATAGGACGTTTTTTAATAAAAAAGGACAAAAGAATAATGTACGGAACTTCAGAATACTTCTACAGAAACAAAAAGCTACGCGTCCTTTGTCACAAAGACAAAGTAAATTCCCACATCAACTTCTAGTGAGCAAAAACATCAGTCAGGTATGATTGGGTTTAAAATATTAAGGTGTCTCAAAAGTATTAGGCCGCACGGCACAAGACATGAACATGCGTGCAGCAATAAAGTGTGGGGCCTAGAATCTGCGTACAGTCGGGCAAAAGAAAGAAGAATGATCGAAGCTTTTAAATAGTAATTAAGAAATTTAAAATTTACACATTTTATCACTTTGTTACACCTTCATTTTCCACGCGGATTCACTACTTTGCCTGCTGTCCTCTGCTTCTTACTTGCCGGTAGGGCCCCCGTCATCCAGCTTCTAAAGTCCATACTTGCACTGCCATTTCTACTTTAATTCAGTTCCCAGCTGAGGAAGAGTAGCCTGTAATTTACACCGGTCCTTTTCAACCGGTGATACGTTATTTGGGAATTATAGTTTTTTCATAATTCAATATTAAAGATGTTAATCTCATTAATAAAATTGTTTAATTGTACCTGAATGGAAAGAACAGTCACGTTTATGAGGTATTTATAGAACTGAATTAGAAAACTGCGGAACTGTGTATTATTAACATGGTCAGCACCTGGTGGTACACGTGAATGTCTTGTTGGAGATAGTGGTAGTGCACCTGATGAAACAAAGGTTCAGAAGGTCTGCTGTAGATGTCTTTTGTGTTCTGCATGAACTCTGTCTCCGCTTTCGTCATTGGACGCCGCTGACGGTGATCTACGTGACGCGTCAGTCCGTGTGACGTGCGCGTACACTCCTGCCGTTCGCTCCCGAATGTGATATCATACCCCAGCTCGCTGCATTTCTCTTCTGTTCTGTTGCTGCAGCAGCCCGTGCCTGTTAACCACTGTGTTGTTCTGTTCTCGCACTTCGACAGTTCCTGTTGTGTCCACTGTCCTAGACTTTGATGCCGTTAATCTGCTCGCGACTTCTCCATGAACTTCACTGCGTTGTTCACACCGTGCGTTTTTTATTGAATTATTAACTAGAAAACGTACTAACAGCAGTGCACAAATTTAATATATGAGACACAAAGTCTGTAGAGGGTCACATGTTTCGGTGGCATATATACGACCATCATCAGGGAGAGAGAGAGTTCACACCGAAGGTGGGACGCCACTGGTGAGATAAAGTCCTTCCTGTGTGCACATTGTCAGAGTCATTCCACAGAAATTGATGCCCACAGAGCTCGGCTGGCGCCATATACGTACTGCGAAAGTTTCCTTTACACGAGTGCGTCTCACATCAAATCTGTTCATTACTGTCGGTAGTATTTCTGGATAATAATTGTCCTTCAGTATTCTCCCTCACATGACTCAAATGTCCGTTCCTTCACGGTCAGTACGCATGTTCTAAAAAACGCTTTTTGATCGTGTTTTGTTGCATATTTTATATGAGAAATAAATCCATTCCAAATCGTTATTGTCTCTGTGGAACCATTTTCCTCTACTCTAATCTTACCAGCCAAATTTCTTGTATTTTTCGGCACTTCAGGTTTTTTTCGAAAATGACGTAAATTATTTCTTTAAAGTTGTCCATTCCGTGCATGTTTCAGATTATTGTATTCAATTTATTGTACCAACGAAATGCAGATTATGTTACACATGAGTGTGAAACACGTAGCGCCGACGTGTGTCGGTACAAGCGTACCGAAACATGTCGGCGCTACGTATGTAACACACACGTGTAACTAATAATGTGTCTTTAGTTGGTACAATAAATTGAATACATTGCCGTAAGTTAAACCCGACTGGAGACTTTGGTGTTTTACTTTGCAGCCGTCCTGTAAAATCCACCGGTCATTCGTTGCCTGAACGTTTGTCGTGTTACTTAAACACTTCACGCACCACTACCCGCGTTTCTAGTTAGCTTCCTTGTCTCTTCCCTTCGAATCCAAAAATTAATATGCTATGGAGGACTCCGTTTTTATGGAATAACTCCGCGACACTGGGTCAGTTCCCGACGTTTCGAACGAACATATAGTGCATATTCCAGAGTTTAGAGGTCCGAGAATTAGAATGGATACTTCAGACACGCCGCCGTTGGAAGGTCAAAACTCGCGTAGCCAGTCTTCCTTTGCACTTCTACCCACATCGTACTATATTATTCTGTTCCTGTTGTCTCATCTCCTAGTCTGCCACCGTCTGCTTAATCTTTTCTCTGCCATTAACCCTCAGTTTACATCTTTCCTCCTCTAAGACAATCTGGGATCAACGGCCTCCATTTCTTCCTACGTTTCGTGGACACCTTATTTCTCTGACTGTAGAAGCTGCTTTGTCGACTGATATACTTTCTCTTCATTTTTGATGCGCGACAAAAATGTTTTCAGCCTTTGCCTGCCCAATTTGGGGCCACGGGTTCCTGTCCACTCGAGACTATCACCAGCAACAACAGCACAGTCGGTATTGCCATAAATACACCTTACCTCCCCGTACCCTCCTATCAATTATATAACACAGCACAGTTATATTTATATTTAAACCCATATTTGGTAATTATGGTTGGATACATTTTGTATGTTAGTCTGCATACTAGCGCCGCGCTATCAGACCCCACCACAAGCATGGTCGACACATCTCTGTGTCGTGTTATAGGCAGTAATTAGTAATGGCTGCAACATTACGCCAGTACACTTACGCCATGACTCATCACCACCACCACCACCGCCGCCGCCACCACCACCACCACCACCACCACCACCACCACCGCCGCCGCCACCGCCGCCGCCGCCACCACCACCACCGCCACCGCCACCGCCACCGCCGCCACCACCACCACCACCACCACCACCACCACCACCACCACCACCACCACCACCACCATCACCACTACCACCACCACCACCACCACCACTACCGCCGCCGCCGCCACTAATAATAATAATAGTAATAATAATAATAATTATTATTATTAATGATAGTGCCTTTGTGATGTCTATAACCGATTAAGCCACTAACACATTCGCTTACAGGAAGCATGTTCTTAACGATTCATTAATCAAAATAGGCTGATGTAGAGAATATGGCTGTGATAAGAAAGCCGTACAGTATCTTGTGTCAGGCTGTAAGATTCGAAACGTTTGCAGAGTACAAAACGAGGCACAGTAATCACCTGTAGCTAAGCGGATTTGTTAGGAAATGGCGCTGAAAAGCAAATTAATAACGAGTTCTGTATTTTGAATATGGACTTCAAAGTGTGGACTTAACTTAGCATATACGAAATGTACTGGGACCTAACTTTGGTAACTGATAAAGAAATACAGCGTAGTGGATCCGGTAATGAATTAATTGCCAACACAAAAAAAATAGTTACATTTTTGCTGTTTCTAATAACGAAAATACTTAATAGTATATCAGTATAAAGTTGAGGAAAAATATAAGGTTGTCATATCAAAATAACAAGGAATGGAATATGGAACTGGTAACAGTAGTGTGTGTCAGTAATCATGTCAGCAAATGGTGTGGTGACGAATCTGTACAAGAATTTAAAACTTCTAAATTTGTACGAAATAAACTGTAACAACATCCAAACGGCAGCAGTACTTCTAACGCGTCACAGTGTAGATATATTTTCTAGTGTTCAAAGATAATTGTTGATAAAGTTTGTAAATTATTTTTGTAACATGTAATTGCAATTAGTTTAACATAACATTTGAGGGAAGATAAAAAATAATGACAGTAACATGGGGTCATAAATTTGTTAATGACTACATGTCAAGAGGTTGAGGCAAATGTATGTATATTCACCTCATGAGGAGATCACAAAAATTTCGATGTTTGTGTCTCTCACAACAAAGTGAACTGCTTTTCTAAAGTACCTACTTTGACACTGATATCAATTATAGCATTGTTTTGCCCCTAAACTGTAGTTTTTAGATTTTTCTGTTTTTTCCCCTGTGATTAGATAATTCGAAATGTTGTTTAAGATCTGTAGACAATTACGTAATAGACTTTGCACTATACATAATGTCAGACTGTTCGTGTGTGTCTGATATTTCCGCTTGCGAGAAATAATATCGCACTTCTACAACACTATATTCAAACAAGGAATTTGTTGTAGTACATTTTTTTGCTGAAAACAAAAGCGGCTAATTACGTTGTGCTTCCGGATAGTCGGATTGTGTCGTGTTGATCAATACTGTATTAACAAACGTCTGAGTTACTCTTATATTTGTGCCTTTGAAAAGCTTGCGACAATGGACACGTGCTCTTTTCCAATCGCATATTCTTTTTAGTTGTTTTGTATCATTCACATAGTTGTTCTAAAGGTTGTTAAGTTTATATGCGATTTTTTTTCTCTGATCTATGGTATAGTTTAAATTTCACAAATTAGCGTAATTCGATGGCGAATTGCAGAACTTCCTTGTATGACGGCAGATAGTAAAAATGTTTGTCAGCGCTGCAGTTGCTTTGTCAGGACGAACATAAGTATTTGTTTCACGAATTCTGGAATCTGTTCTAATTCCAGTCAACTGCTGTTATGAGAAACACTTGTCCTGATACTGTAGGTACTTCTTGTGTTATTCCCATTCTATAAGCTAAAAAAATTTTGTAACACAGAAAGTGCAGGGAAGTAAACAGAAAACAAAGACAAGGAAGGGCACGTACTAAGCAGAATTTCTTGACAACGTATTAGTTAAGAGAGAAGTTAGTTTTGTGCAGATGTATGATAAAATACTGTAGCAGTAAATATAGCCAGGAATGTGACAGGAAACCCAAGCTGTAAATATTCAATATTACAAGCAACTCATGCCGTCGGGTTCGACATTAAGACACTAGCCTAAACCTGCATTCACTAATACAGTTACAGCCAGAAGAGAGGGTATTCGTGATACGAGATTTGTGGTTCCAACGGCTGTATTGTTTAGGATTCAGATATTTTCGGATGTGACGCTGTTTTTTAAGATGAGGGCGTAACGATCCTTCGAAACGTCGGGAACCACTAATCGTACGACACAGCGTCACATCCCACAAGACCTGACTCCTAAGATATTGGTGGTGCTTGCTTCTGGTAAGCCACTGACGAAGCTGCAAGTGCTCTTGGTGGTAACTGGTAGACGGAATTGGGATAAACTTTTCCGAACCACATCTGTTACGCTTAGAAATTCTGGAGAAAGTCGATAGGCAGTAAGTTGCTTACTTCGTCTAGTACTACTTAATTGCATAAGTAGTTCCAAGTTATGAAATACATACATATATATGTATATATATATATATATGTCTGTGTGTGTGTGTGTGTGTGTGTGTATGTGTGTGTGTATATATATACACTGTTTCTTTCCTCTCTAGTGCAATATTGTTCTCGGTACCCCACGTATTAAGCAAAGGCAAAATTGTAGTTTTACGTACGTTCTTATATTACCTGAAAGCATTTAGGTAGGAAACTGAAACCCAAAGCGTACTGAAGTTGTTTCCGGCATTCCCCGAACATTTAAATAGTAACAGCAATAATAATAATAGTCCGTCGTCAGGGAGCGAAGGCCAGCTGTGGGCAGCCTGTAAGTGGATCACGTAGCACAGAGTGCGTGACGGAGTAGAAACTGATTCCACACGTCATCGTTGGTACGGAAATAGGAACGCGTGGTCGTGATACACAAGCACGCACGCACACACGCACACACACACTGAGCGGCATGTGAGGGTTTCCTTGTATCTAAGCACCAAGCAATGAGGGCGTCTTCTCACTTTAGTTCACCGGAAATCCTTCTTCGCGTGTACGTAGAACGGTGTCGCTTGTCGACATGTTCTAATATTTTATTTATTTTATTTTATTTTATTTTATTTTATTTTATTTTATTGCTTTCCCCTTGCACCATAAATCGTCTGCAACAGTGAGGTTATTGCTGCCTGAATTTTTCTTTCTCTTTGACTAAACTTCTCTCTCTCGCCCTCTTCTCGTTTTTGATTCTCCATTTCAGTATCTTTCTGTCCTTCTTTTCGTTTCTGATTCCTTTCACTACTTCTGTGTTCTTCTTTCCTTGTTTATTCTATTCCATACTCTGTTTCCGTCTTTCGAACTGGGTTCTAGGCGTATACAGTACAGAAGTTAGAGGCAAATATTTATTTGACAAAAGTGATAACAGGGTATTTTACGGCATCAGCGAATTTGAGCTTGAGGTTACTGACAGTTCCTCTACGTGCAAGACCAGTCACCGTGACGTGGTTGTTGACTTGTAATTCACATCAATTTTCGAATTATGTCAACTTGTATTCCTCTGGTCTTATGCATATTTTGGTAAGAATTTTAGTAACTGTCCGCTTTGTTTTATTACAAAACCAGAAGGTTTTGAGATAAATGAGGCAATGTAGTTGCAATGTGATGGAAAAACTGTTTTCGTCATCGAGAGTCTACCAGAGCTGTGCTGGTTAATAAGGTTCATCCTAGTTTCTTGCTGCTCGTGACCGACCATATGAAGAGTACCGGCTGTTTGACGGGACATTATTTATTCCATGCAGGATGCTGACGTCTGGAAATTGAGATAAGAAGAGGAACCTTACGGTTAGTCGGGTCTGTGAGACAGACACGTGGAAGTGTAGCTTCTTGCTGTAGCTGGTCGCCCCAGGCATTCACACAAACTCATCTTTGAGTGTTTGCTTTTTGTACGTGTTCCATAAAAAAGCAAACATGGCTTTTAGTTTTGTTGACTGCTGTGTTCTGTATTGTCTGTGGACAGTGTTTATGAGATATGAAACTTAGCAGTTTGTTTAAATACAGTTAGCTTAGAACGTTATCCCGTTCGGGATAGACGTATTCTAGATACGCCACTATTTATGCGTACTTCTAGATAAAAATAGATAATACTTTGTATGCCTACACATTTTTAGTTCCCTCGTTTTTTATTTATGCACTCTTGCTTAAATTGTATATGAGTTTCGTGTATTCATCCTGCTTTCTACATCCCTTCTATTGTCAGACAGAGCCCATGGATTGACCCCCTTTTTGAGAGGCTATTTAGTCCTTCACCTGAGCAAGTACCTGAACTTGTATGGAAGCTGTGCTTTCATTAATTTTTTTTAGAAGTGCCCACTACGAGACTTGTGCAGTATCAGCTGAAACTAACGTACTAACCAAGAAAGAAAGAAAGTAAGTAAGTAAGTAAGTAAGTAAGTAAGTAGCTAGCTAGCTAACTAACCAACCAACCAACTAACTAACTAACTAACTAACTAACTAACTAACTACATGGAGCAGAGGCCTTCTTGAGAAGCTAATAGTTTCTCAGCTAGTCAAGAAATTCCCCGCATTTTATTGAACCGGAAGGTTCATTACCGCATTCACAACAGCCCACCACCTGTCCCTATCCTGAGCCAGCTCAATCCAGTCCATGCCCCCATCCCACTTCTTGAAAATCCATTTCAATATTATCCCTCCATTTATGCCTGAGTCTCCCAAGTGGTCGCCTTCCCTCAGGTCTCCCCACAAAAATCGTGTATGGATCTCTCTTTCCCCCATACGTGCTGCATGCCTCACCCATCTCATTCTTCTCGATTTGATTACCCGAACGATATTTGGTGATGAGTACAGGTCATTAAGTTCCTCGTTATGTAGTCTTCTCCAATCCCCTGTCGCCTCGTCCCTCTTAGGTCGAAATATCCTCCTCAGCACCCTATTCTCGAACACCCTCAGTCTTGTGTCAGCTGAAAGCATGTCAAATATTCACGTCCGATATAAATTCAATTTAATGTTTTCTTCTGATCCACGCCGACATGCCAAGTATTTACATTTCTCCAAAGAACATTTTCCTGCCTTTCTTCTCTGTCCCACCTCTCTCAGCCTTCCCAATTTTATTAACTTCATATGTCAAATTCTAGACTACAAATGGCGCAGGTCTTGACTGTGTAACGTTCGGCATTTAGCTGTTACTTCCTGGTATTGAGAGGTTGAACACTGTACGTCATGTTCAAGTTGGTGTAACTACTTATTTGGAAAGTCCCGGGTTTAAATCTCTGCCCAAATACCGGTTATACAACAGATATTTTCATGATTTTCCTCAGTTCCTTCAGCAAATATCAGGACAGTGTTTTAGTTGAGGCCATGACTGCTTCCATCAGCATCGTTTCCAATTCGTTTATTCATTAATCATCCACAGATTCGACACTATTGTCTGAGCTACTGACAGCATTGTTAAATGAACCATAAATAAATATATAAATGTGCATTAGTCTGTGTTTTGTTCTGGGGCCACTTGCATAGTATTCGTTGCAGGCAGGCGGTCGGATTCACATAGCAATGCCTGGTTGGTCAGCGGTAGGCAGGGGCTCCATTAATATGACCCCTGCGGGTGCCACGACAGGCGCACCAAAACTTTTCCCACACATATCCGCAAACTATGCAGGGATGTACAATGTGTGCGTCTTTTGGCTCTTCTTTATGTTGAATCTCTGCGCCTTCTGCTTTTTTCTTCAGCCAAATCGCCCATTTTTCCTGTTTCCTTTAGTCTTTCTGCTTCCTTTCTTTCTTTGTGCATTCTTTTTCGAATTCAGTTTGTCCAATTCTTCTTCTCATCCTTCACCCCTTCTTTTCTTCACTTCTTGTTAACTTTTGCTTCATGGGTTTCTTCACCCCTTTTTCTGCCCTTTCTTCCTATTTTTTCTCTCTCTCTCTCTTCTTGTTCTGCCGATATCCTTCAATGTCCGGGATATTCCAGCAGCAGTGCTTGCGTCCGTCTGTAACCTGTGCACAGAAAGTGACCGTCCTGGCTGTTCCAAGCGAGTGGCGTAAAGTAATTTTCAAATAACCTAAGCCACAACAGGTTTTTTTCCACTCTTTTCGTAACTCTCCGTGTACAGCCACCCTCTTGATCTGAAAGGATGTGCTGAATAAGTGTAAACATTGCAAGGAAGATACTCTGCCTGCTGTGAAGTTCGTTTGTTTTTTTTTGTAACCATAGTGAGCAGATGCATGAGTATCCGGTAATGAACAAATGGCTTACACACGAGGGCTCATTAGTGACTTTCATTTCGTTTTGTTGTGCTGTATGAGTTATATTTTCATATTGTGTGTACATTCACACATTTATGATTGACTGAAGCCAGGAACTGATGTTAGAGTAAGTGGAAGATACCTGACAGACAAGCATCTACTGTTTTACCTGCATTACAATTTGTTTTTTTGCATGGAGATGGTTTCTCTTGTACACTTTCTCCTCTGCATGACACAGAACACTGCCGTATTGTTACGTCACAATGATGTGTGTTCGCTCTTAAATGCACAATTCCTCGCCCTCCTTCAGTATATTTGCTGTGCTCATTTCCTCAGTTACAACACCTTATAAGTTTGAAAACGAATTTTTTTATGTAGGGCAAACGAGAAATGCATATAAAAATTTCGTTGGAAGAAGCGAAGGAAGATCATATGTAAATCCTGTGCGTAGAGGGGATAATATTATTCAAATGTATCTTAAGAACTATAGTGGGTGGGTGCTAGTTGGTACCCCGACTGGGGATGAAAGTTCTGACTCAGAGAACAATTCCCATTAGGAATCAGCAGGTATTCGTTGAGTTCCCTAAGTACTCCACGAATATTCTAATGAGAGATTGCATTTCAAAGTCAGGGAGAGAAAATATGTTCGAAGTGACAGTTGGGAAGGGAATTTTACGTGACAATGTTAATTGTGTGGTGTTAGAGTAATAAAAGTTACTAGGTCGTGAAACCTAGTTGTGAGGAAAACGATGCTGCCGATTGTGCTGTTCATAAATACGAGTACTGCGAGGGCATGCAGTCAGATTGATTTCCGTTAGATTCTGACGTAGGTGCATTCAGTTTTAATGTCAGGGGAATTACCGTTTCAAATGTTTCATGCGAAAATGCAACTATTCTGAAGCAGGAGATGCATCGCATCTCCACTCAAAACTGGGATGACTTTCAAGCCTCCAATTATTTCTCACATATTTGCCCAATTATAAGGGAATGTAGCGATAATAATTTAAAACAGGTCACGATTATTTAAGTATTTCTCACTGTCGTCACTTCCGTATTTCTTGCCTGTGTTGTTGAAGAAGTGTCGTTAAGAGGCAGAAGGACCATTATAAATGACAAAGCCACTAAGACACAAAGTTAGGTTTTGTAAAATACAATACTTGTCCAACTAATGCTTTATTATTATTGGAAACGTCTTCACATTACAGTATTTACATTTTGGTCCGACATGTTTCGATCCGGAGTGGGATCATCTTCAGGGACTCACTTAAAAGTAAAATTGAAACAAACAGTATTAACAGTACTTTTACTTTTACTTTTGAGTGAGTCTGTGAAGATGATCCCACTCGGGATGATCGAAACTTGTCGGACCAGTATATAAATATTGTAATGTAAGGGCATTTAAAATAATAATAGTGCATTAGGTGGACAGATATTGTATTTAACCCTTTAAAGACGAAGCGTATCTGTTTTATATAAGGACTCTGTGCGTACCGCGCTGTAAACACTCTACACTTCGGTTATAAAAACCGGTCTCTTAATGTTTTACAAGGCAAAACTTGCTGTTTGTTCTGAGATCCGTACAAAACACATAAACGCAATGGGGGCACCACGTAGAATTCTTTAATGTTAAATCTGGTGGTAAGTAAAGTTACCGCTAGGCTTTAGAAGGTTAATTGTGATGAAGTGTAACGGTATGAGTAATATAAAATCAGGTTTTGTACTTTTTAAAGTGAGGATGACAGGTCGCAAAATAAAGTAAGAGATCTAATTTCTGTACATAAAATTTCAATAATTCGGGGCCGCTGTTTGTCACAGGCGTCACGTTTAATGTGGCCAGTGACGAAAAGCGTTTGCATCCTGAGACAGTAGGGCGAGAAAAAGTTCACTTCAATTATGCCGGCGTTGTAACGTTATTACCTTTCGCTCGCATTAGGTTTTTGTCTCCAGCTAATGTGATACTAACGCTAGCGCTGTACATAGGGCTCATCACGATTTTACGGTCACGGGAACGATGCAGATGGTCCTGATAAAGAATAAAATAAAATAGCCGTACACGCAAGGTTCTTCATGCTGGAGATTTTTTTTTGCGTTTAAATAGTATGACTGGAGTAGGGGTGGCCAAACTGGCGATCTTATTCTGCAATATTTCGTAGCATTATAGTGTAACACCCTGCTATTTTGAAACCCAGCCACTATTTGCAGTGCCTGTGTTAGAATCCTTTGTGCCAGATATGGCTTAATCTTTACGGCTCAGTTTCCAAATCTGCTTTGATAAACATGGGTAAACTTTTTTAAGTTGAAGCTGCATTAAGGAAGGAAGGAAGGAAGGAAGGAAGGAAGGAAGAAAGAAAGAAAGAAAGAAAGAAAGAAAGAAAGAAAGAAAGAAAGAAAGAAAGAAAGAAGTACAGTCAACCCGGTTATAACGACATCAGTTTAAGCGATATCTCGTATATAACGTTAAGTGTACTGTGCTACCAATTAATTCTTGACTACTAACCGTAACATTATACTCCTCGGTTGGAACAACACTCGTTTATAACGACACAAAATGTTCATTCCGTTTCATGACGTTTTAACCGATTTCGACTCTATTTGTTTTTCCTCTTTTCCTCTTTTCCATTATTTTTCTTAACTGTTTAAAACCCAGTGGTAAGTGTATCTGTCGCCAGGTTTAACATTAAACAGCTCTGCATTTTGTCCACAGATTTTGTTTGTATGTTTCGTGTAAGTGTTACGATAAAAAACGATCATTTCTCTATACAACATTAAACAAGTGGTCGCTCCAATCGAAGCACACTGTGTTTTCTCTTTGATGTAAGAACTGAATCTTTGTTGTATAAAATGTATACTAATTTTCGTCTTTAAAGGGATGATACGCATAAATCCCACGCACATGTAATTTCGAAGGCATATGCCTACTTTTCTTAAATATGTAGTTTTAAGGGTGCCAACATCACAGTAGTGCGAACGTTGATTCTGAGAACTTGTGACACCATTTAATATAGAACTGAGATATTCTTGTATATGTTACTAGCCAGTTTGGTAGGGAAATTTGTTCCTGAAACGAGGGAAGACAGAGCAGGGATGACAGTATGCACACAGCTCTTAGAGTGTAACGTACTCCTACAATATCGTCTGTAGTAAACCCACACAAGATGTCGCTTACCGAGGTAGAATCGTGCAGAACCGATGTCAGTGGAAAATAAATTAATAAATATTATGTGCGTTGGAGGGGGTACATACTAAGCTATTAGGAAGTCACGGGTTTAATTCCATTAATTTTTCTTGAGACTCTCCCACTGTCTCCATGATGCCACTTGCTGTGAGACTTCAGCTTGAAGCAGCGAAGACGGCAAAACAGTCGGCACTGCAAGACGTTAAAACATGTGATATAAGGTCACGAACCTATATTCTCGGTATTTCGTCTTGGTGTTCGGCTCTACGACCGCCTGTTATGGCTCTGGTTTTAATGGCGGTGTCCATCCGTCTGATGTTCTGACGCCACATAACATATGTAGCTGACTGTCGTAGAGTAAAGGGTTAAGGGCTTGAGGCAGAGGTGTGTGTGCACACAATATTAATGCTCGCTGCTGCCGTCGCTGCACTTCTAGTAAGATGAAAATTTCTAGCGTATGATTCAGTCCACTCAAAAAAAAAAAGTACTCAGTGGACTTATGTACACTATCACAAAATTTAAGACTTTGGTTGTATATGAAATAGTTTATATTTCAGACGCGTATGGCAAATGTAGCATATGATACTCCCCTGACGATGGTGGCTTGACCACCGAAACATGTAGGGGTGATACTGATTAACCTTTTAAAGCCTAGCGGTAACTTTACGTACCACCAGGTTTAACATTGAAAAATTCTACGTGGTGCCCACATTGCGTTTATGTGTTTTGTACGGATCTCAGAACAAACAGCAACTTTTGCCTTATAAAACATTAAGAGACTGGTTTTTATAACCGAAGTGGAGAGTGTTTACAGCGCGGTACGCACTGAGTGCTTATATAAAACAGATAGGCTTCGTCTTTAAAGTGTTAATACAATATATCATTGCGAGTAGTGTGCGTATTTGTTCGTGTGTCTTAATAGTCTATAACATGCACGGTATGCAGCACGTAAATGTCCTTTACATCGTTTTAAATTAGAGTGCGCTCAAAGTTATAGGGGGCGTGTTTGTAGAATAAAAAAAATTCCTGACGTTGCTTTTAATTAATCCCAACACCAGCAGTTGAGGAATTAACTGAAGAAGGAAGATTCAGGGGACGTTCACTATACAACTTCCGTTGTAATTTTCCTGTCTTATCGCAGACCTAGTACTGAAAAATTGAGGCACTGGTATTCACTCCATACAGTACCCAGTTAAGACAGGCACCCCTCTTAAACGGACGTTTACGTTTCGTGGTAGAGGTTTTGTATTCGGTTTGAAACCTTATTTCTTAATTTGAGTTTTGTTCGTTCTTTGATTTAGGTAATATACATATTGTGACACTGACAAGGAAATCAGTAATATCCCGGGCTGAGAAGTTATAATTTGCTCATTTGTGTTTGTATACTTAAGTAAAAAGTAAAACAGTTTTCTGTAACATAATTTTATATCCCTGTCTGTTGCGTTGTAACAAAATTGTGGATCCTCTGCACATTGACAAAATACACAATCAAAGACGGAAAGTAGAACAACGTGTTTGAAGACTGTATCAGTCACCTAGCACGCACTCATGCCTTTGCATTCATACTTAGACAGTTTTCTGCACTTTTACAATGACCGTGGTTCTCTACTTTATGAAAGTCTTGTTTTTTGCCCAGTTTCGTTAATAAAGTTATCATACTGACAACACAAATTAGCCAGTCGTTCAGTGAGATTTGAAGTTACTACTGTAATGCATCAAGATTGTTGTCTTTTGGTGTGTGATGCCATGTAATATGGTAGAAATTTACTGACATTTCGGAGATGCTCGCTGCTCTCATAATATGGAGCCGTTTTGTTGCTCCGGAAGATAGGTGCATTTCTACCAGTCTACACTGCGTCACATCCCAGAAGACAGTGTTCTTGTAGTCATATTCTGCCATTCAGCGTCACGTAGACCTTTGCCTCGAAGTGTCTTGAATATGAACGCGGCTGATGTGGTCCATTCTGTTCGTGTGGAGCGTTGACATGCTGCTCGTGTGCTTTTGTACAAAAGTCGACGTGGGTGGCGTGTCATTTTTCTTACGTCGGCTGTAATTGTTTCTTATTCTAACGTCATAATTACGCTGATGCCTTTTATTCTCGTGTTGTCTGTTTTTCTGGATGTATTTTATAACAGAAGGATTAAGTCATTGCATTTTTAAGCACGGTTCTCGATCGTTGAGTACGACCACTGATGCCCGTTGCACTTTAATCACATGGTGCAAAGTGTTTTGTAACGTAAGAGTTAAATGGACGCGTATCTTTTGCATGGTTCGTAATCGCTTGTTATCAATGTTTCTTGCAGTCGCATCACGTGGTACATCATTTTGCGTTTTGCGGTAATGTACAGGTCATCCACAATTCATGTGTAGCCTCTTGCTGGCAGAAAAAGTTAGGAATATCACGTTGATATTACATAAAGTACGATAAAATACAATACAATGTCCTTTCCCAGCGAAATGATGTAACAGTGAAATAGTAAGAGTGGGCGTGTAAGTTGCTGCGAGTGTTGTATATGATCTTTGCATCGCTTAGCTGAGGTGAAGTGGGAAACAAGTTACAAATATGTACGTCACCTTTGTTTTTGACGTCAGTGAAGATTTACATTATATTTGTCTAGGTTGTGACATTGTATAAGTGTGGCGGGCTATTAACAGCGTTTCGGAGGGACCTGCTGCTTAGAGCCACCTGAGGTGGAGGCAGAAGGTTTTTCCAAACGTTGGTAAAATGCTACCAGTCTATATGGTTTCATAACACAGAAGACAAAAGTTCCTTTTAGAGTAATGATGTCAGTGAGATTAGGATTGACTGGACATATAGGTTGCGTGAGAGGGAAAGAAGAGTCGTATAGGTTTGTAAAGTTTTGTTAGGGAAACATCATGGTAAAGTAATAGTAGGAACTTCAAAAAACCGTACAGCACATCATCAAATTTAATGTGTTCCATGTCCGTGCGCTATATTATACAAAAACACTAATCACCAACAAAATGCACAAAGAGAGCTTTATCATCAATTTTAACACACCCCTACATGTTTCGACCCTGCTGGGTCATCTTCAGGGAGAACTTTTTGTTATCGTTACACTAAGGTTGCACTTTACGGTGGAGTGAGAATGTGCTGTTGACTGTGTACTGCGTTGTTTTTGGAGGCGTGAACTCTTCTGTGGTCCCGGCTTAACAAAAAGTTCTCCCTGAAGATGACCCAGCAGGGACGAAACATGTAGGGGTGTGTTACAATTGATGATAAAACTCTCTTTGTACATTTTATTGGTGATTAGTACATCATCAATTTTCGAAGTATATTAAAAATATTAAAAGAAACACGCTACATGTTTCGGTACGTGCCGAAACATGTAATGTGTATCTTTTAATATTTTGAATATACTTTGAAAATCGATGTTGTGCTGTACGGTGTTTTGAAGGTCCCATTACTCTATCGTCAGTGAACAACAGGATGGTCCACATTAAAAAAAGTCTTGTTAAACGGCCGCTTGGAAGATCAAGAACATGGGTGAATAACGAGAAGCCCACACAGCTGACTTAACGAAACTGCTCAGTGTCGCAAGAAGTGATGAAGGATAGTAATTGAACATGCACACAAATATTAGCCTTACTAAATGCGTTATTTCCAATGAAAATTAATTTTTACATCATCAAAGCGACTGCCTGTGTGGCGAACGGTAGGTGTTAAATTCGAGGCCGTGATTTTTCTCGTTTCAGTTTGCAAACAGGCCCTAGGGCTCACCCAATTTCCTTTCCACTCACTTTATTGTTCTTTGGTTAGAGATAAAGCGTTTGAAGCAGTGAGGTAACAACTGAATTGCAGTGCAGTTCCAAAGTGAGGCAAATTTACGTTTTTCTTTGAGTAACAAATATATTTCGCGTGCATCGTCAGTATTAATAGCGTATTTATAGCGTTTCTGAATAACAGATTTGTATTGTTCTGTGATTTTTAAAAATGTTTTCTGGTTTCAATAGCAGCTCCTGTGACTCTTGTGGTGGATGTCTCTGGTTCCAATAGATGTCGGGGAACATTTGTCTTGGTGCCTCCGGATGGATGTGCGGTGTCTATAGCTGGTTATCTTGCGAACGTCAGAATCGTTTCCTTTCACATGTCTTCACATTCACTACACAGCGTGACATCATCTTATTTCATTTGAGGATACGTCAGCCAACATATGCACCAGCGTCGAAAATTAAGTGACAAAGAGTAACTACTGTTGTCGACATTTTGTGCAGACTGTACTCAAAATGTTCGTTAAAATCATTACTTCTGTCTACTTATATGTAGGGCTGAAGCATTCACGTGTTTTGAAACAATGGGGTCCCGATTTGCTATGGTTCTCAGAAGGAATAATTACATGTCCGTAAATTACAGTGAATACTCGCGTCAGTTTCATCTTCCTGTTCACTGTGTGTTCACTGTACTTCACGACCAGATATTCTCTTCGTTGCTAGTACATTCAACTTTCAAGAGGACCGTAACACTTTACATTCCCAAACCGTGCTAAATATGTAATTGCTAACGCTGCTAGTCGCTCTAAAACACAAAAAGAAGACGTTTGAAAATCAAAAATAATTTTGTGCTATTACAAACCGAAGGCACAACATCCAAATGAGAAATTTCGCGCTACTATACAGCGTGTGTCGCGTATACGGAACGTACTGTGTTAGCCTGCTGGTTGGAGACAGGGCACTAGAAACTATATTTTTTTATCTCTTAAGGCGAATGCCTGAATGCCTGAAGGGACGATCATATACGGCACGACTGAACCTTTCCAGAACTTCTCAGTTCCTGTTGTCGCTATATTCTGCTTTATATAGGCAAACCGCCTGCAGTTAAAGTCTTAAGAAAAGAGCGATAAGAATATTTGGAACTAAGAGATGGTACGCAAAAGGAGGATGGAAAATTTGAGATATTTAGGACCATATGGATACTTCTCGTGAAGTGTAAGGAGCAGTATGCTGAAGGAGGAGATGGGAGGGGTTTGTAGCATGTATGGAAGAGATGGAAAGTACAGGGACAGTAATTTCGCCGAAAGGATGGAGGCTATAAGCCACCTGGGAAAATATGTAAATTGGACATTAACATTAAAATTCACCCTAAGGAAACGAGTAATAAGGATGCAGACTGTATATAATGTGCTTAGAATAACAGTGGCTGAAGTTTGGGAACACTGTAGTGAGCCTGCGGTTTCTGGGAAGTTCTTCAGCGTTGTAAACAGCTAGCCAGCTATCAAGCAGTTGCTGAGGTAGAACTCTGCTGTGTAGATTGAGTTAATTGAAATAGAGTCGTTAAATACAATCAGAATCAATTAACCCACTGTCCTGTTTGAGATTTTAGGAAGGTGCATGCAGTTTGTAACTTAAAATATTCCTTCACCCCCTGCACCAATCTGCAGAACTATACCTGTGGTAGTCCATCCCCGGTATTGCCCTTGATCTTGACAACTACACTTTGCTCATCCATCCTCACAAACTGTTGCTTAATTTCCATGTTAGTGTTACACATCTGTCTCATTCTGTCCTTCGAAAAACAAGTCTACAGCACAAAAGCCTCAACAAAAGTTTGTGTGAATTACGTTTCCCCATGCTAGCCACCTATCTAGCCCTACAAATCCATCGTGCTTGTGCTGCTACAGACAGTTGCGCTATATTCACTTAACAAAGTCATTAAATTATAATGACACCCTCCTGCCACATAGTGAGTGGTCACATAAGTTTGTTCGTTACCCGTACTGTCGTACTGTTGTTCTGCATGTTATTGTATTCTGCTACATTTTATTCACTCTATAAAATCACTGTGACTCATTAAAAGTTTATCAGCAATGGTGTATAGGCTGCAGATAGTAGATACATTTGCTATGAACCTGTACAGAGTTTTTAAACCTACTCTTATTCAATACAAGAAGGTATAGTATTTCCCTATTCCCCTCATCGTTCTTAGATTTAAATATTTTTCTGACAAAACACTAATCACCAACAAATACACAAAGAGAGTTTTATCATCAATCGTAACACACTCTTACATGTTTCGACCCTGCTGGGTCATCTTCAGGGAGAACTTTTTTGTTATCGTTACACTAAGGTTGCACTTTACAGTTGAGTGAGAATGTGCTGTTGACTGTGTAGTGCGTTGTTTTTGGAGGCGTGAACTCTCTCTCGGGCATGTACGACATCAAAATAAGATTGTGTGTCAGACAATACCACAAAATAAAGACGTAAGTGTTTGCTTGTCTAACCGATGTAGTTATGTTACAACACGGAAGGAAAGAAACCTGTTTTCATTAGGTAAGATCAAAGAAAGACAATTTTTGGTTATGTAACACTGTATAACTTTTCAAAATAACCTCCACACTTCTGTGTGCACAATTCTTCGCGCCTGAGAAGAAATTTTTTTGCCTATTTAATGATTTCATAGTTTTCGCTTACGCGGTCAGCGCATTCCATGATTCAATACAACAATTCTCTTCTATGCGACTTTTACCCGTAGACCACGTCTTTCGTGCGCCCCGCAAGAAGTACTCAAGGGGCGTGCGATCTGGTGACCGCGTAATTGCATGAAAATATAAGTCGGCGACAGAACCAGAAATTGATGTTTTTATTTTGTGGTGTTGTCTGACATACAGTCTGTTTGTGATGTTGTACCTACGGCAGGGCAAGGCTTAGTTTCTCCTTTTGTTTTGAGGTGTTATCGGACACATGTTTTACAGTATAGTACGAATTAATGGATGTCTTATTTTGTGGTGTTACCTGACAAGTAAGTCTATTTATATTGTGCAGTTTGATAAAACGTGTGTATTTTACCATTTTCGGTTACGGCAATGTTCGTACCTTTAAAATGCTCATAGCTACGTAACAGCTGATAATTTGGCGTATATTGATACAGCATTTGTTACTCAAAATGTCTTGTAAAATAACATCCTGGAATTTGGTGCACCTTATGCGGAACGTTCTGCATATTTAATACTTCAGCAGAACTTTCCGAAGCTGCTGTATTCCTACTGCCCTATTTTAAAAAAGATGAGTAATGCAAAATTTGTAATGTTTTTCTGCCCTTTTCTTATCTGTAACTGCCTTTCTTAAGAATGCTGCAATAACAATTACGCAGCAGGGCCATCAGGAGTATAATGTGGCCGAGGAGCAAGTGCGCAGTTTAGTGTGCAGCACAAGAAGCAAGGCAACATGTTGCTTTTGTTCGTGAATATCAGCTTTGCATTAGGACAGGTTTTGTGCCTGCGCGAATTGAAAGAATAACACAGTGTTATCTCCGGTAGGAACATCCCGTTGTGATATGTAAGACAGACAAAAGATCTACGGCCTTTCTCCTTTTATCTATAATACAGTTATTAGCTCAGGACCTCTTGTTTTGTTTCGGTTTGTTTAACGCTGTCTTATAAGATTAATGCTTTATATACGTTAGAAGAAAGAGATGTTTTATCAGAAATGAATTCTGAAAAATGTGGACGGACCCGATCATGGTTTTTTTTGGAGGTAATATCACCGTTTGTTTTGAGAGAGAGGGAAAGTGACCAACTGCATGTAGCATAGCTTTCTTTAGACACTGATAGTCTGTCAGCTGGTCAACAAATTTCCCGCAAATCTTGAGCCCGAAAGTACATTATAAACCCGAGACGTCGGTTAAAAATCACTCCCAGATGTCAGAGGGCCGTTGCAGTAGGATTAGCGGTATGCATCGCCCGTAGCCAATAGAATTCGTATTGGCCTTCCGGCCCGTTTACGTCATATTGCACTACAAGGCAACGTAACACTGTGGGGCGTTAGCATAATGTTTATACGTCCTCGGCTGTCGTAACAGCCTGATACCATTTCAGTCGAAGAGAGCGCTTTAATGCCGATTTGATGTCGCCGGCAACAACATCGAAACGGTATTTTTGCCCGATGTGGACAGACGGACACGGACGGAAGGACATGACGAATCTAATATGCGTTTTCGCGACTATGCGAAGGCCCCTAAAATCCTCTACGACTCACCGCTACATTTTTATGCCAATATCATAGAGAATAGGGCCAGAAGCAACTATTGTTCTTAAATAGCATTAGTTGTGTTGGACTGCATTCTTTATTGTATTCATATTTTATGAAAGGCAACGGGACTTCTTCCTAATTCAATGGAGTACACCCCGCTGTGTCAATGGAACGTTCAAAAACAAATATATTCACCGTATGGTGAATATATATATATATATATGTGTGTGTGTGTGTGTGTGTGTGTGTGTGTGTGTGTGTGTGTCTGTGTGTGTGTACTATATATGTTTTGCATTTTGCCCTATTATATATGTGTGTGTGCATATACTATATATGTATTGCATTTTGCCCTATTATATATGTGTGTGTGTATATACTATATATGTATTGCATCTTGCCCTATTTTAAAATAGTGTGTTGTTGGCCCGATGATGGTCGTAGACGGCCGAAACGTTTAGCTGTTTCTAAATCATACGCAGTTGTGTTCGACGGCATAGTAATCGATTTATTTTTGAACGGGACTTCTTCCATTACGATCAAATTTTTGTACGCGGTCCTGTGTCAGATTGTGCCTGTCGGAGCCGTATGAGTTGCGGTGTATTTCGCTGTAAATACTGTTCTTGTGGTGTAACGATTTCCGACAGCTTTAAATTCCTCCTCTGAGCCGTGCTACAGATATTTCTTTCCTTCCGTTTGAGGTTACAGAGAATTTAGGATGTTAAAGACTGGAAATTATAGTGGAGTTGTTACAGAGTTACGTGATGCTTTACGAACAAGCCATCAGGCGCTCTGATTTCTCTATCATGTCGCTATCACACGATTCCATTGTCGTGATGCGCCGTCGTTTGTCACGGCTGAGCTACAATAATACGACCTGTCAAGAGGCCAGAAGGGAACGTCACAGAGGCTACCATAAAATAGAGCGAAGAGCGTTAAATTTCACGCTGTCGATACAAGATTTCACGTCTCCATTCGAGGTATTCTGTAGCGTGCGAGTTGGTTCAGAGAATGTGGGAACTGTTCTTTATAGATTTATTGTGCACAGGCCAGTACCGTAGCAGATAACTTACTGTATTGTTTGAAAAGTCTTTAATACAAAACGTATCATCGTCGTGGACATAATCATCATCATCATCATCATCATCACTAACACTTTACAGATGAAGCCCTTGGTCTGGTCCAATTGCATAGCTTCAGCCTAAATATTTGATATTTTTTACTCCTTAGAATATTTGATTATCCGAAACAAATTTATCATTAAAACTGTACGGTTTAGAGCAAGTGTCACTTGATACTCCGTGATATTAGGGAGATTAAAACTCTGTCTGCCTGTTATTATCTCGTTATTTAATGCTACATATTACGGCTTCTTCTGTCACACCTTCATCATGCAGTACAAAATACTCGAAGACAGCTGGTCCTGTACATTTCATACATTATATCATAACACGCAGTTGAGATCTCAACTTTAGAAGCATGCATAAAACGGAAGTTAAAAGTAGGCAAAATAATAAGTAAATTATAAAAAAACATGTGTGCTTCGCATATCATACAAGTAAGTGATTAAAAAAAGGATTGTGTACTTGCAGCGCAAGAGGAGGGGAACCGTGCATGTTTTGGTGAGTCTCTGTACTGTTCAAGTACACGTGTAAGCAAATGTTACATGAATGTTGATATAAGTTCTCATACAAAGCTTGCGACAGTCTCTTCATCAGTGATTTCATCTCCATAATCATATTTGTAAGAGAGAGCGCGTCGTGAAAATCAGCAACACTCAACCATCTTGTTACTTCCTACCTTGTAGGATTCAGTACCATGCTCTGCGTTTTGTTGTCAGACGCCATCAATCAGCGCTGTTTCTGCATCTTAAGAGACAGATCTAACCTTGCACATCCAACGGGTAGAAGTGAGGCTAGGGGAAAACCCCAAGAACCTCATTTGGAATAACCCGGGTGAGATTAGGAAGAGGCACCGCCAAGATAAAGGTCTACACCAGTTTGTTCAAATTCAGCAATATGGGTTTGTAGATCGGATTTTGAGAGTTAGTAATAATGGATTGTTGACCTCTGTTAATATGCCTTAAATTACAAGGCCCATCTCGTTGCTCCTTGAGCTAGGCGCCTGTCCACAGTTCAGGTTTCGCTGTCCATAATTAAAGTTTTTTTTCACTGTAAGATCTTCCCGCCGTGTATGGACCGGCCCTGCAATCTTGTTTCTTGACTGTCGGTAATAGCGAACTTGATTTCGTGGCTCCCGTACAACACGCTGCGTTCTGAAGGCGATTGGCTATTTTCATATTGAGGCTTTCTGTACCCTCTTTGTGCCACACTTTTATAGCAGGTGCGCTCCGTATTCAACTACTAGAATTAAACTTAATCATCCTGTTTATTGCCTATTATAATATTTTAAAATGAAGTGGAATCTAACATACTCACATATTTGTAATCTAAAGTAGTTTATGTTGTTTCAAGAATTTTGAAGCGATCTGAAAGCGAGACATAGTTATTTGGACCTATTCTTATTTTATGGCTGGTTTGTTTGCCGCGAGTTTGAGAAGTATAGGCAAACCCCGATATAGCACCATCCTCCCTCAGTGCTCATGACTGTCGGCGAATAGCAATCCCCTGTTATATACGGTATTTCGATTTACCGCCACCCTCGATATACCGCGACAAATTGCTGTGAACAAACAGTGGCAGTATATCAGTGTTCAACTGTTCTTCGTTTACATCTCGGCCAATCTAAGGGCTTCCCTAAAATTAGTTTGTTCGGCTATTTGGTGACTGTAAAACAACTTTAGGTGTAGAGTTCACCCATTTTGTTCATTTGTGACAGGGCTGAAAGTGCAGCCGGTGTTCTGATGTTCAGTATTACCTGCAGCAGCTTGGGAAAACAACGGAAGATCTAGTATAAAGCCGTATTAATATTAGCCTGCCAACTGAATTTCCTTCCACCAAGTAGGCCCATCCATAGGCATTTTCTAAGGAAACACGTTTTGCAAATTTGTACACATTTTTTTGTTGATGATCTTGTATTTATCCCATTCGTCCCAGATTTTTTCTGTAAGGCCTAGCGGTACTAAGGAAGAAAGAAATAAAGAAGTGAAGGAGAAAAAAGGAAGAAATAAAGACAAATAAAAGAGAGAAGAGCGTGGGAAGAAGTTAACGGAAGGACAGTAAAGACATTAGGGAGACAGTTGTAACGTAATGTCGTACAGACGAGTTTACAGAATGTGTGGATCTTTTCTGGGTTGGGGTATGGTCAAAACCGCAGTTTTGTTGTAACAGTCATAAACTCTTATTGCGTAATTCAAGGGGATTTTAAATCATGCATTTGCCTAGAGGTAAGGAATGAAGGAAGTCATGACAAGTTCCTTCATGTTAGGCGGTGTTGGGATTTCTTTTAGTTTGACCCTGGAATGCCCATGACAACACGTTAGAATGATAGGCTCTTATTTGTGTTTTGAAGCTTGACAGATCTACTTGACCCACTCTGCAAATGCATGTGGCCTCCCAGAGGCTGCAGAACCTGTCATCTCCATTACATTACACTGCATTAATAACACGACTGAGGCGTGGATCACCTCATTATTGTGTTTGGTCTATTTTTATAAAATAAAGTAATTCCTGTCTTAACAACAATAACAAACTTATATGCAACTGTAAGTGCTTTGATAACATGGCCACTGGACACACCCATGACCAGGGCTGGGCAAACTGGTATACATTTACACAACATGAGTCAGCAGGAAGTTCTCTGCTTCTGGAATGGTTGTATTGTCCTTTATCTATAGACAATTTTCGTATTTATTATTTTTATTTATTTGTTTATTGAAAGGTCCTGCAGCACCTGCAAATATTATACTTTACTGAATTAGATGATCGTGTTTGAGGCACTGGGAAAGACAAGACGATGGCTCTGTTGGCTAATTTTAGGTGACCTGATATACTGGCATTTTTCCGGTGAAATTGGGGAAGTACAAGAAGCAATTGATCATAATAGCTGGCTTGCACTGAAAAATTTAGTCGGCAATACTACCGAGCCGGGGTTCGCGGTGGCACGGTTGGTTGAGGCACTGCACTACAACCCGGAAGTTTGCGGGTTCGATTCCCGATGGGATTCTTCATTAACTTAATCCTTACGTCCGCAGTAGAACCCTGGGATCGGCTCAGCCTCTAACAGAAATGAGTACCAGGAAGTATGTCATGAGGTAAAGGCGGTCGGTGCGTAGGGCTGACAACCTTACCACCTTCATCTGCGGATTGTCTGGAAATCTGGGAGCCTCAGCCTCCTGGAGATCTGAGGGCCTGTCCAGGCCTGTAATTGGGTAGCTTTACTATCGAGTACGAAGCAGGAGTCAAAACTAGTTTGAGGTATTGATGTGTAAAGTAGATTGTTAGAGGAGACGTCGACTGAGCATTTAAAATATGGGTTTTGATTACGTTTTTATACTTGGCCTCTTGTCATCTACAGTGTCTTTCATTTTATTATGATTGGCCGTAGTTGTTATTTAATTACGCTAATTCACGCACCGTGGCTAAACATCTTCGTAAAGAAATATAAAATCCTGAGAATCGTTTAAGGAATCTGAGAACAACGAAATATGTCAGTAACTGTCAGTAAACCCGACCGAGTTCGAACCGGATACCTCCCAGGTACAGTTATAGATCGTTACATGTACGCCAGCCTGTTCACTGTAGGTTGTGTGTTGTGTAGTAGAAAGTGACTCTTTTATTGTAAATAAATTTAAAGGATGTAAAGGTAGACGTTTTAATTAGGTACAGAGACGAGTTTATTGGTTTCCCATAGGTAACTGATTATGTAATTAAATAATTATTTCACTAATTGGTTTGTTATGAATTTTGTGGGAATAGAACACGAAGGTTTAGAGTCACTATTACCAAAGTCCGCCATTGGTTGGAATCAATTTTGAATAAGGTCCATCCACCTCCCGACCTTATGTTATAGTATCATCATCTCGTATTCTTCCAGAGCTTCCAATTATCCGCTTCAGAATTTGATTTTGTAGAAATATTTGGTACGATGCTGTTGTTTGCTATCCTACCCACATTCCCGGTCATCGTAACTGTCTAACAAAATTACGTGGTTTGTAAATTTTATCTGGTATTCCTATTGTAAGAACAGTTAATCTTGGAAATTACGGCGCTGCAAGTACGACTTGTCTGGCTCACAGTCTAGAGAGGCACTGCGGTTACACTAAGCTGATTTAGCGAACTGTACTTTGTGTCTCCGATAATTATGAACATGCCAGGCGGTAGAGTTTTACACCTCGGATTTAATAAGGAAGGAATAAGCGTCATTATCATCCACCCTTGCATTGAATTATTCCCAGCTCGAAGTTAGGTCGAACTGAAATTCAATTTACAAATTTACTTCAAAATCCAATAACTATAAAAATGTAAACTTTTTCCGTCATATCCAAGCTTGCCCCAAATCCCTGTCAAAAAAGTCTCGTTTTTCGACAAATTTTCATCCTCCTTGAATGTTCCTTCCGTGTTTATTGATTTTCTTAAAAACACACGTAGTAGTAACGAGGAATAATGTTTCGGTTTTCCGCAGGGGCAAGAGACTTCCTCTTCCCCAAAGCGTCCGGACCGGCTGTGGAGTTCACCCAGCCTCCAGTGCCAAAGTCACTGGAGGCCGTTTCTTCGGGGATAAAGCAGCCGAAGCGTGAAGTTAAGCACTAGCCTCGATCCAGTGCCAACTGTAAGACTACACGGAGCTCTACCTCCACTCTTTATTGCGTCTTCCTGTGATGCTTAATTTATTGATGAACAGTACAGTCAAAATATGGGAGACAGGGAGGTAAAGTGGTGACTTCGGGCCGATCCGTTGTGTGTTGCATCCTAAATATTTGAGACCTTGCCCTTTATGGCTTCGTCGAAACCACCTCTGGGCCCCACCACGTCATTAACTATTTCTGTACATGTCTTTTATCTTACGTGTAGATTCTACGGGCATGGAGCTTTATTTCCACATAATCTGTACATCTTCAGGGCAAGTGTGCCTTTGTTGTGGAAGTACTAACACTGTGGGTTTGTGTAGTTATAGTCTGTGAGTCTACTTTGTTCATCCCCACATAGTCTTTTGTGACCTTCCTTTCCCTACTCACTGCACTGTATAGGCCTTCCCGATCACTTTCCTGCCTGCCCATGCCTGTCACAGAATTAGTAACGCTTGTTTCGTATGCGGTATTACTGCCCATTTCTAAAGATGAGAGGCGCTTTACTAAGATATTACCTCTTACAACAATTTAGCTGTATTTTCTGTGACGTTTATCTATTCTATGTGTTGCTGCGAGCATCAGTAAGAATTTGTAATAAATCTCGCACGCGATTCTGTGTAACATAAAAGTGTGTCTCATTAATATTAATGTTGCGAGAAACAGGATCTCTCTACATAGGAAAATGCTGGTAATATTACCGTATTACATAGTGATACTCACAGGTTCCTCCAGATATAAGAATCGGAAGCGATAAATTTAGTGGTATTAAGCTAAGGACAACGTATGTCATACTGAAACCGAATTTGGAAATTTTGACTTCTTCTAGTGTGTAACGCGGCTGTGTAAACCGCCTCTGTGGAGCGCTTAGTACGCCCTTGAGAGTCTGGTAGTTGCTCTGCTAGGCAGGAAATTATGTATCTTTTATGGAAATCGAAAGTCTATTTCCGAGTTCACGGATATTCTGCCAGTAGTCCCTGTCGTGAGGCACATGAGTTCAATTCATGCCTTCAAAGCCCCTTCCCTTTAAGATACATTTTAATATTATTTTGACTACATTGTGTGTGAACAAATCCAGTATAGTCCGACCTTCACAATTTTGCGTTCGGAATCGTCGCAGTTTATGTCAGATGGCAAACGCCTTTTAAGTATTCGGAGCGGCGAGCAATGATCTGTGGTCACAGAGAAAGCGGTCTGTTCTGTGCAGCATCATTTATTGTGTGATGCAAATAGCTACAAGCCACTATAGTGCATTCAGTACAGAAATAAATGGCACTGTCTCCTCATGCTTCTGATCTTGTAAAGCTTTGAGTTATAGCCATAAGACATGAAGGCAGGTACCGCTGTCTGTCTGTCTGTCTGTGTAACCGTATTTATTAATGCTTTGTTCCTTGGCTCGCCGAATTTCCGCAATTGCTAAGTGTTGTGCTGAGATTTAAAATGATTTACATCTACTGATATAATGAAATTTGTGACAGTCTTCTGGGTATTGACACCGAAGTTTCGGAGAAACATGCTGCCTTCTTTTTCAGGGCGACGAAGTTACGCCCCACTAGAACCTGAAATGATTAGGGACAGAACGTTTGTCGATTATATAGAAGAGTGGCAAGAAAAATGGTGCACCAGGGCCACGGAAAGGGGAAGTGGTAGAGATCGTAGTGCAAGGAAAGCGAATCGGTAACGGTGAGAAAACCTGGATGCAGAACGTCCCCTTTCGGGTCTCACACATTGAGAAATGGGAATAAGAAGTAGCGAGTGGGTGAAGTTACATATATACAACACACTTCCGTGCTATCAAACCTTGAATATCGTTTTACATTATTTATTGTAGTAGCTTATAAAATGTTGTCATTTAATATAAGCATCTACAGCTTGATTGTGAAGTCTACATAAAATTAAATATCTGTATCTCTAAACTGAATGTTGTATTGCTACCATTCTTTCGCTCTTTCAATCCCGTACACTACCATCTGCTGTTGGATTTCAACATTGGCGCCACCATTTTGCACCTCTTCTGCAACCTGGAAGTCAGAGGCGCGACACTTTCCTTAAGAAATCAAGAGGAACAGCAGCAAAGTGTGTCTAACTTGTTGTTGCAGTTCGTCAGGTTTTCCTGTTTGGTCGGTAGATACACACAGTAGTCGGTATAGCGACACGCTGCGAGCTGGACGGTCCGGGTTCGAGATTTTGTGCACCCGTCCAAACCCTCCCCAGAGGCCCACGCAGCCTCATGTGCAACCGGTACCGGATATCTTCCCGGGGGTAAACCAGCCCTTTGGGCCTTCATGGCAGGTTATAGGGTTACCTTTACTTTACTTTACTTTACTACTGCATTGTACTTTTACTTTACTTTACTGCTCCATTGATATAGTGTACTGAACAATTAAGATCTGTGGTCCGACGTTTTTGGTCAGAGGGTGTGAAAAGTGTTGGAATTTATGGAAGAAAGGCACATCAGAATGACGTTAACTGCATGGGCTGGAGGAGGGTTGCATTAGCAGTGAGATGTGGAAAGATTTAAAGAAAGACGCGCGAAAGATGCCGAAAAATTTGGGGGGGGGGGGGGCATAGCTTGACGAAATGTGTGGACATGCAGGGCGATCAAATATATGTGACTTATATATAATTTCCAATTGCTCTGTTATTATTTGATGTTTGCTTTCTAACTTGAGTTAGTGCACTCTCTATGACATCATGTCTTCGAATAATTTTCCTTCCAAATTTTTTTTATTGCGGTGTTTTTTTATGTTATGGGTCCAATCCGTAATACGTTTCTGCATACTGCTTGGACCTTTCAAGACAGAACTTTGTTTCCTTAAGTAATGATTAATCACATTTGACTACGTACAAATAAATCATATTGGGAATTACATTGTTAAACTGCATCTGCCTTGATCCGATCCCTTCTTATTACGATCTTCATTATTTCAATGGGGTCAGAAGAGGACATTGCAATCCGCCAAGTTATCTGTAGCTTTGCATCCATCCAGTTACAATATGAGAGAGCGGATGATGAAGTGTCTTCTTACGCAGTGGACTTTTCTGTAGTTATCTTTTGATATGCAGTAAGGAAACAAAAGGCGGGTTCACATAGGCAAAATTAACCGAACCGTAAATTCACCGTCCCTTTCCATAACATGCGGGGAATTTCTTGACCAGCTGAGGACCTGTTAGCTTCTCAAGAAGCACTCTGCTGCTTGGAGTTAGTTAGTTAGTTAGTTATGCATAGCTGGTTAAATACCGAATCTACCAATGATCAGTCTGTATGAGGGTGGGTTGTAAATATAAATACGACACTCATTTGGAAGTTTGTATACTACGAATTACGAAAGTGACGGGCGATGTAATACAATAGTTTTGGTTGCGTTTCATTTCGTAGTCCTTCCCTCTTCTATCTACTTGTTCACAGTAGGTGTAGAGGGTTTTTATTTTCACTTGATCGCACTCAAACACACACACCATAGTTGGTAGGACTCCTCTGGACGAGGGATCGGCCCGTCGCAGAGACCTCTGCCTGACATCACAAACACTGTAGAAGAGACAGACATCCATGCCCCCGGTGGGATTCGAACCCACGATCGGAGCAAGCGCTCGGCCGCAAGACGTACGCCTTAGACCGCGCGGCCACTGGAATTTTGGTTAGGTTTGACACGTTTCAGGTAGTGAAAAGCCTGTACGAATAGTCACCAATAAGTTGAAACCCTTTTACTGATGAATTTACAATTACTGCTGTCCTCATCACACAGACTGATATTAGCGTATTGCATAGCAGCTAGGCATGCTATTCTCAGGACTTCTTGCTTTAGGATAGAAGATAACCTCGATTAATGATGGACAGAACATCATCTCGATTAATGACATTTCGCATGTAGTGTTAGTAGCCCATCCCCCCTTCCATACCCATTAATCAACAGAAAATCACAGTTCGTTGGGAAGAACTTTTAATACCAGTGGGGTCATTTGTTAATTGAATACAATGAAACAGCTACTTTTGACGACAAGGCGTGGACCAGAAGTAATTATCATCGTGAAGGTTAGATTAATGATCCAGATCGATCTTGTGTCTCGATATAATAAACTGCATGGTGATTTCAATGCTGAAAGTAGAACATCGATACGGCGTTCTTTATATAAGGCTGCGTATTGTGACTAAGACAATGTGATGTATTTGAATCTGATATGTGGGTGGAATTGTTTGTATTTAATCATATTTTGACGCTTGATCAAATTTGATGTAGAAATAACCAGTAAAGTATATTCTTTCGAAGGCAACTTGGGAATTGTGTCTCTGTTCCGAGAGCACAGTGCGTATATAGACCCCATTGATTCATTGATTTTGGACTTATTTAAGTCGCCTTCTTAAATCTTTATCTTTTAGACAGTCTAATAAGTTCATTTTGGATACTGATTGGGAAGGACGCCGAGGGATGGAATAGTAGCCTGCTGTGTTACCTTACTGTTTGCTGTTGGGGGCTAAGCAAAAACCACGAGTATACTCATTCGGGTTAGTCAGTCTCCGGGCGAAAAATTGGAATTTGGAATTAACGAGTTAAGGAGCAGAAGTGTTAGCCAGTCCATCACGACGATCGATGCATACATACATACGTATATAAATAATACATAATACATACGTACGTACATACATACATACATACATACATACAGTACATACCTAAGTGCATACATACATACATACATACATACATACATACCTAAGTACGTATGTAGGCCTGTGTACGTAGTACGTACACACACACACACACACACACACACACACACACACACACACACACACACACACACACACACACACACACACACACACACACACACACACACATCTCCCCTAGCCCAGACGTTAGGAAGATTCGTCACACCCAAATGAACCCTTTAAAAACGAAGCGTATCTGTTTTATATAAGGACTCAGTGCGTACCGCGCTGTAAACACTCTCCACTTCGGTTATAAAAACCATTCTCTTAATGCTTTATAAGGCAACAGTTGCTGTTTGTTCTGAGATACGTACAAAACACATAAACGCAATGTAGGCACCACGTAGAATTTTTGAATGTTAAACCGGGTAGTACATAAAGTTACCGCTAGGCTTTAAAAGGTTAAAAGCCTTCCCCTTTCCGTTTTGCCTGAAGAAGGGGACCGATCTTCTCCACGAAACGTTTAAATTTTATTGTTTTTTCAAACACACAGCACTGGACGACGTAAAAATGCTGTGTAGTTTCGGGGTGTAGTGCGGTTTTAGGGACGCGGGTCAGGCTGCTGTCTGTGTGAACCCGCCTCTGCATCTGACAAACGCTTGTCACTCCCACAATTTGCAGCTGAGGATCTGCTGTTACTGTGGCCACAGTTGTCATGCAGAACAAATGCCGATCGCGGTCGTTAGCCCGCAGTTTCAGTCGGAACTTTTTGATTTATGTTTTAAGTGATGTTCTTTTTGTGGTTTATTTACCGACCCGGTCAGTATCTAGATTATATAACGCTAACGGTAGATACGTGAATGTGAATCCTATCATTGGTGGAACTGTAAGTGCCAGGGTAAACGGAAGTTCTCGGGTTCCAGTGCCATTTTCTTTAGCAGATGTGCCTCATAGACAGCTCTGAAATTGTTATTTGAGGTTACAGGCCGAGAAGTGTTATATTTATAAATGCGAAAATCTTAAAGGCATTTTCTGAAAGCGTTCTCAGTGGTATTGTGCGCTACAGGCTTACTGTAAAGCAAACACATAAAGTTAAATAGCTGTGCGTCCTGAACGGGATGCGACAGAGACAGAATGTTTGCACCACTTTACAGCGTGTGCACTGCCATTTGATGGCCAATAAAATTACATTTTCACGTTTATCAGTCTATAGACCTATTTACTATCCAAACAGCTTGTGTATTCAGAATGACTCACAGATGCGCCCAAAAGCACACGCGCGCCGTCACTCACTCACTCACTCACCCACCCACCCACCCACTCACTCACTCACTCACTCACTCACTCACTCACTCACTCACTCACTCACTCACTCGCTCGCTCGCTCGCTCACTCACTCACTCACTCACTCACTCACTCACTCTGTCGCTCGCTCACTCGCGCGCTCGCTCACTCACTCTCTCGCTCACTCTTGCTTACTCACTCTCTCGCTCGCTCACTCACTCACTCTCTCGCTCACTCACCCACTCACTCGCTCACTCGCTCGCTCACTCACTCTCTCGCTCGCTCACTCACTCTCTCACTCGCTCGCTCATTCTCTGGCTCGCTCCCTTGCTCTCTTTTCCTCTTCCATATATTCCTTGCCTACTTTAATTTTTCGTACCAGTATTCGTTTTATTTATTTTGTTTCATTCTTATTTCCTTTTACTTCATTTCTTCCAGTGTTTCATTATCCTGTCTTCTTCATCCATACTCCTTTTTTCCTTAATTTGTATTTATTTTGTATTCGTTATTTATTTATTCATTGCTGTTTCTTTTTTTCTCTAACTCCGTTCCTTCGTACTTTTATTCTTTTCATTCATTCATTCACTCCTTTTTTCTCCCAAATGTTTCCATTTTACTTGAACTTTGACTTTTTGTAATTATCGTTTTTTCGCCTTTCCTTCTACCCTTTCATTCATTTTTAGTTTTATTCTCTCTTCTGCTGTAACTCAAATACTGTGGTATGGCAGTTTCTGCCGCACATGTCCGCACTGTGTTTTCACCCTGGTTTTACACCTGTTGTCAAGTCGCATTTAAGAACAGCGACAGCGGTCGCAGACTACGCCCCGAATATTGTCGGTGTGAAATATGAACTGGCATAAAGAAATCGTAACTTGAAGTTGCGTGGGTCACTGCAGCAAGTGAAGATCGACTGATTTGCTTATGTGTAAGCTCAGAGTCCTCCCACAGAACTGGCTTGTCCGAAACTGTCCTTCAGCGACTGGAATGTGAAACTGCTTGCTGCACTTCAATTTGTATTATTTTGACCAACTCGTACAGTAAGTGTACAAGTTGATCCAAATAATAAAAATCAAGTTCATACGTACACAGTGTGGACAATTTCAAATTTGCTTACTGCGCGTTTTTTATTATACAAGGCGGAGAGTCTCGACGCCGTGAGCACTTCTGGGATCGGCCTGATCTGATGACGTGTGTCCCACGCTTGCGTCTCACTGACGCGTTATATATTTAAAACAGCCATAATTCGCTTGACGACAATCTGCTTTTGCTTTGTCTTTCCTATAGATTATAATACAGTGCAATATCTCGGGGTCCACAGTTAGTAATATGAGTAACAGTAATATCCGTTTATCTTTGTTTCCTTGGGATTGCGAGCCGATTAACCGCGGATTGTCATGGTGGTAACCCCTTCGCCATTAAATAATTATTTACATATGTTTTATAGTATTAATCTACTTAAATTGCAATTTTTTCTAAATATCTGCCTAGATATATAGCCAGAGCTGTATTAGCACATCTTAATATTCTTTATAAGCTGTCTCCTCTTTCATATTCAACGATCTTTTATTTAAAAATTCCGTTCCCCGTTTTATAGTTTCTGAACAGCTCAGCAATATGTGTTGAATATCCTCGCCACCTAACCATAGTGGGCATTTTCCCTTATGCATTTTCTTTCTAATTCCCTGAATTTTCACACTGCTCCTAACAACCACACAGTCCCACTGCCTTTCTTTCTAGTACAAAATCCTATATATAATATTTTACCCCACATAAATTTCATGTCTCGAGACAGTGCTAATGAAGTATTTTCTGATATTTTTGCTATCACATTTTATCGTTTCGTATCATTACATCTTCCTATTACCAGTTTACGTATTCTTCATGTTGCTGTTTCCATAAAAATGCGAGTCTAATACTGTACAGTGCCTCCTTCAACTCCTTAGCCCAATTTCTGACATTTGCACGGATCTAAGTTTCTGTCTTCCAATTCATAACATTGCTTTAGCGGGTCATCATTATCCATACACATAACCGATGCCTTTATTGTACTGTCAGTCCCACAAACGTTTCTGTCCTCCTCTCTCTTCCAATTTACGTACATTTCGGCAAATCCATTTGCTGCACAAGTTGTCAGCCCCATTAACCCTTTAAAGCCTAGCGGTAACTTTACATACCACCAGATTAACATTAAGAAATTCTACGTGGTGCCCACATTGCGTTTATGTGTTTTGTACGGATCTCAGAACAAACAGCAACTTTTGCCTTATAAAACATTAAGAGATTGGTTTTTATAACGGAAGTGGAGAGTGTTTACAGCGCGGTACGCACTGAGTCCTTATATAAAACAGATACGCCTCGTCTTTAAAGGGTTAATTTCTTCCAGAATTCACTGTGTTTACCTTGTTTATGTTTTCCCATGCCCCATTTGACTCCCATACCTCTACTCCATACTTAGTCTCACACTCGCACAATTTTCGTCATTTTTGACAGCCACTGCTGAGGGTTGTGATGTATTTTACGATGCGCTGAGTATCGCAGACTGTCGTGGATGTACTGAAGAAAGTAACGATAAGTCGCGGTTGTATTGGGTGTCCCGGGCGAGTATGAACTTTATAACTTTAAAATTTTGATTAGCCTTGCCATTGTGTTACATAATAGGCCCTTTATAAAAGAGTGCTGGTACCTGTTCGTATCTTCTGCTCCTAAGTAACGAAGTGGTTGAGCGCAAATGTTAAACCCACAGAGCGTATTACCGTATTTGTCACAAACGTCGCTCCTGCGAATATAGTGGTCACCCAATGAAGAAAGCGTTTTGAATATAAACACTTTAGACAAATATTAAAGTAGGGCTACTAAAGTCTTCAGCGAATCATTAATTGATTTTGACATGCAAGTACATTTTGGCAGTTGTTTTGAAGCAGACGTACCCTGTGTTCCGGTGCAAATGAGTTATGCGTGTGTGCACGTCTGCTGTAGCTACCGCTGAAAGCATCACGTAATGACTGCTGGGATTAACAGCAGCGTTTCATCGAATACAATACATGAATACCCACGTACAGCTTCTTGAAGAGTGGGTAGCAGGTTTTTGTTTCTGAGCGACTGGTGGACTGGTAACCAGGCTACAGAGAAACACTTTTAACAGTACGTACAAACACCTGTCTACGTAACCTAACACTGTGGATGCACAGTTCTAAAATTCAGTAACGCCTAAACCAAAGCATGGGATTGGACTTCGTCATGAGCCAGTTCCATCCATCTCCTGCTCCCACAAGATATCTACTTCTCCGTTTACAAGAAGTTTCCTCACAAAAACTGTACATGAATGTTTTTGTCTACCCAATTCCACCCGCATGATGAAGTTGCCTTATTAGGTGATTCTTACAAATGAAGAAGCTTCTCATTATGAAGTGCCCAGAAATGCTGAAATAGGCCTACTTTACCCTACGTAGGTCCAGACATGTTAGGATTGCTCTCTAGTTTTGTGGGCCTTTTCCATTGTGTAATCTAAAGAGATCAGTACCCAGCAATCATATGTGCGACATACGTCATATAATTGTAAAACCTTTAGAGTTAATCACACCAAACGTTTTACTCAGCACTTTTATTTTCATGTAGGCCTATTTGTAACTAGTGACCTTTCCTTACAGTAACCGGCCATGTTTTGTATGCATGCAAAACGACCATAAAAATTATTGTTGTGTGTAGTATAATTACTGTTGTGTGTAATATAATTATTGTGTGTAATATAATTATTGTTCTGTGCAATATAATTATTGTTGTGTGTAATATAATTAACCTAAAGTAATGAAATCAAGGAGGATGAAGTAGGTGGAATTCGTACCACGTGTGGGTCAGATGAGAAAGGCGTACCAAGATTTACTCAAACTGTGAATGAAAAGAAGACCTAGGCGTAAAAAGGGGGATATTATTTAAATGGATATTTTATAAAGGCGTACTGCTTTCGTATGTCTCAGGTTTGGGACCATTGACGAGCCTATAAACACAGGAACGATCTTGCGTCCCCCTTGAGGCAGGGAATTGCTTGGACAGTTAAGCAAATATTCTTTTCTAACTTAACGGCTAAGCTCTTTGGAATCAAGTAGCCAGGTAGCAGGCTAGATAGATATTTAGATGGATGGATGGATGGTTAGATCGGTAGGTAGGTAGGTATGTATGTATGTATGTATGTATGTATGTATGTATGTATGTAGGTAGGTAGGTAGGTGCGTGGGTGGGCATGTAGTTATGTGGGTAAGAAGGTAGTTAATAGGTAGATAGATGAGTAGGTAGGTATGTAGATAGAAAAGCAGAGTGGTGAGAGACAGGTAGATATAGCTGGGTGTAAGGGACGAGGAGGTAAATTCCACACATTCAAGAGGTACATCTGGTTTCGGACTGGACGCCCGGATTTCGTTGAGTTCTGTTTATAAGGAGAGTAAGAATGCTTTCATTATGGCAGTAGTGGCAACCACACGTGTTCATGTATTCGACTGCACTCCGGGCATGAACCGTGGAAATTGGCTTAAAGCCAAAGAAAAGTAAATAATTTTGGGTGGTCTTGAGGAAAGGTGGAATAAATCCTCTAATTCTAAAGTCATCCTACCTTGTCGCAAGGCCGTAGGTGTGTATCAGTCATGTGGGCTGCACCCCTGATGATGATGAGCTTACCGACGCGTATGTATATGCATGAGAAACAAAGGGGAGTGGCTAGAAGTAAAACATACTCTCGATAATTTGTCATGGCAGTCTTCGGAATTAGATTTGGGTGGTAAGAAGAACACGAAAACTTCAGAGGGATCCAGCGAAGCGAATTTTGGAAGATGGCGAACCGAATAATGGATGCTGTCAAATTGCATTATAATGACGATGTAATAAAAGGAAGACTTTTAAGACGTGTTGCCTTCGTAGTGGAAACAAGTCAAACGCACACGTCTCATGGAAGCAGGCCATTTTGCAGATTTTGAGCGTAGACAGAAACTATATCAGAAAGAAGTTAGGTCTAAAACTTTTTGTTCTTGTGCTTCAGGATAGGATTCAGTGCGGCTCTTTTTTGATATCTGGGGAATCCCAGGCTACGGCAATTAGGATTTCTCAACCTGCTGTCAGATACCCCTCTGACGTTTAGTTCATTACTCCGCTTCTTCCTTGTCAACCTGCACGCACCATTTCCGATGTTCGGGTTGACGCTGTCCTTCACCCAGCCTGCTATCCAGTCAAGAGTTAAGTTTCCACGAGACAAGCTGACCGGACAAAGTAACTGGCCACTCAGCACCCAGTGGCTGCGTTAAGAATGTGTGGAGCTTGACCTCCTCTTCCTCTGTGCCTTCATGCTGTACTGTTCACGCTTAGGAACTACTTAACTACACCGAACACCATATAGGGTAATCCAAAAAGAAGGGGAAAATGTTGGTTTTTATAATTAAGTAATCGCGCTACAGAACCTTGGTATGTATCGTTAGGAAAGCTGCGGAAGTTTGTGTGTAACAGATCACAACTTTGAGATCTGCCAAAACGACGGATACGCAGTATGTGGCTTTAGTCTCACGAGATACGTTACTGTAAAAATGCGAGTTTGTTACCTTCTTTTGCAGTTAACCTGCATTTAACTAAAATAACTTTATTGTCATTACTAATGCTTCCACCTCGAAAATTTGTAAGTCCGCCATATTTCTGTGGTCCTTCAAAGACGGTTAAAATACAAATATAGAGTTGATCTGTGACAGGCGAGTTTTACATGTAATGAAAATTTGCAATTTAGTCGGAAGTTCTTTGCGCGTTCACACACACATACACACACACACACACCGTTATTGATACTGCGTATTTATTATTACTTCTTCGGCGTGTGGCTGACTTCGGTAGTTGATACAGTGTTTTGAAATAAAAATAAGTGAAAAATAAATGTATATTTTAAAAATATTATGCGAAGTGCAATAAAAGATTGGATACGTTTTACGTTGATGAACAGATTAAGTTTTGAACTTCGTGAAGTATAGTGGTTGAGTTCCGTGTAGGTTACAACGTAACTGTAAGGAGAACGTGTAGACGATGTGCTGGAATGTATAGGAAAGAAGGTTGGTCCTATTTCTTATATGAAATTAAGTAATTACCAACATTCAGTAATTTAGGTTTAATTTGAAACTCCTGCCTCGTAATTTATATAAGTGACTGCTGGAGGATATAAATCTGTTAATAACACTACCAGATTTTATTTGGAGGGCCGTAGAAGCAGGGAATGTTAGAAACAGGGTGTTTAAAACGTACTGATACCAAAGACTCTGTGTCTGCTGCTATTTAACCTTGCTTTCTTTTCTATTTTTCACACCTCACTGGCCTTGATGTTAGTTTATTATGTATACAAACCAATAACTGCAAAGGTAATTATACTGCAGTAGCATGCAATACATTCATGCTGTAGTTTCCTTTGTATACCCTTCAACACCTTCAAGACGAATAGTAGCCTGAAGTATACTTAAAGATTTAGTTCGCACCGCGCAACAAACACTCTCCATCTCCGTTATAAAATCCAGTCAGTTAATGCTGTGCAGGGAGACAGGCTTAATAGCTGTTTGTTCTGAGATCCATGCAAAGGTACAGGAGTCCACGGTTCGAGCAGAACGTAGAATTTTTTAATGTTAATCCTGGTGGCGTATAAAGTAACAACTAGGCTTTAAAGAGGTAATATGCAGCTTGTAAGAATCATATGTTGAAGTAATTTTTATGGTGTCCCGTTGTTGGAGGCGAAATATTAGAATTGATCTTCACCTGAAGTCTGGATTTAGTAGAATTATATAGAAAAAATTTACATCTTGTGACATTTTTCAATTTACAGGCCCAATACCAAATTTGATAAAAGTTGATTCAGTAGTTTGATATAAATTTTATGTATCGATAAGCGTTAAATGAGATTGTTTCGAAGAAGAGCAACGATGTCATTGTTAAACACTTTGAAAATTTATTCTCGCTTCTCACAGTAATTTTGTTAGAAATATTATAAAAACCTGGGAAGCATTACGCAGTCTATGTAAAGGACTTACTTGGGAGTCAGAATGGGCTTAGGATTTTAAGAGCGTAGCTGGGAATTTAATGGAGAAATATTGGAAGGAATCCTTGACTGTCTTCTGATTTTATAAATAATTCGCCTATTATTGCATCTATGTGTACTCAGTATCATCTTGGGCATGCCAGCAGCTTGAGGGATTGGCCTGTCTCGCTCTCTTTCGGTGTCTGTCTTTCCCTCTCTCCTGATGTGTTTTCATAATTAAATTTACTAGACCCAGTTTTCTGTTTCTTTAAAATGCCACGCTTTCATTTGACGGGCTCGATGTCTAATGTGCGTAAATTTCACCAATTTGATGTTGCTGAAAACAAAGAAAAGTCTAAGCTGTGATATGTTGAGTGTTTCAAAATAAACAAATATATTTTATAAATTTTGTTCTCATATCTACGTGTAAAAATTGTGGTAAAAATTTGGTTGGGGGATAACAGTCCCCTCTAAAGCTTGACGTGTTACGAAATTCCATTGCGGACTTCAGGCGAGGATAAATTCTTCAGAATTCTCTAGAAACGGAAGCTGAAGGGAATATCGGAGCTTGATAGAGAGAAAACAACTGGAACGCAAAATCCTGCGATAAGAACGAAGTGTTTAAAGAGAAAATAGGTAGTGCACATACTTTCACACTAAGGTAAAATGAGTTACGAAACTGTAGAAGAAACGCTCAGATTTTACCTGTGACACTCAAGGTTCATGTATCCATCACGTAGTCTACGTAAATTGTATATAAACACAAATGTAAACATATACACGTGCAACGTATCTAATTTTTTTTACAATAGCGTACAAGGTTGGTAGATTTGTGTTTGCGTAAGTCGTCTATGAAGAGAAAGTGTATTGTGAATACATTAAAATTCAAGTGGCACCCAAAACTCTTTCCGACTGGACTAAGTTACGTATCTGGAGACATTAAGTTAGCGATCCTCTGCGTTCATAATACAGGATTTATGAATTTAACACCTGCTGATCCCACAATTCATTTAAATACTGTAATATATATATATATATATATATATATATATATGTAGGAGGTGTTCCTGGCCATGGAACCTTTTCTTAATCCGCTATATTTCATATTACCTTGTCCAAAAATGCTCCTGCCTTTGAGTAATAGCAGTTTAATTAATTCACGGCTAAGAGCTGATAAATGTTATTTATTCGCATGTGTGCATGTGTGCTTGTGTGCAGGAAAGTTAATGACGTGCAAATAGGAAGCAAGTGTTCAGGGCTGGCAAGGCAGAGTTATTGCGGCCGGTAAACTGTGTGTGGTTGTAGTTGGTTTATCTCACACTATACACTTAGGTGCCTGAAACCCAGGAACAAAAGCTGGCCTTGCCAGTTCTAAAATATTTATTTATGTGCTACTATCATGTCTGACGTTTTGTGGCGGGATATACCGTCTGTATTCCGCGACGTGAGGACTACCGTCTCGTTATGGCATTATCTTCTTCTTCACATGGTGCACCACTGAGATCGGGGTGACGTAACGTACGGTTGTAATCTGTGATCAGTGTATCTGAATTGCAGTAAATAATACTGTCAACTTACGAGAACTTTGACTGGGATGGAAGACCGTACAAATTAGAATTCAGTTAGCTTACTTTGCAGTGTGCGTGGAAAGAATGCGAGAATGCGTAGGGGATTCGTCATGTCTTCCATCCGTTCAAGAGTCCTTGTATCTGTCCCTCCGCAACTTTAACTCGAATATCTGAATCTCTGAAAGATACTGAAATTAGATACGAAATCTACGCCATTCGAAGCGACCCCAGTCTTGTATACCGTAAACTTGGTTTGAGAGATCCCGTTGTGGAATAGTATAAGAGACAGGTAAACGGGAGTGTCAGTCTAATACACACCTGCTTTTATGGACATGCGTTTAAGAATAACTCGGCTACTTGTTTCGACTTAGAATCCACCATCAGGCTGGTTGAAATATATAGAGGAAATATTTGCAAATACACTGGAACTCGGTTATAACGTCATGAAAGGGACTGAATGTTTTGTGTCGTTATAAACGGATATTGTAACTTCGGAGTGTAATGTTAGGGTTAACAGTGACGAATTAATTGGTACTACAGAATATCTGACGTTATAGACGAGGTGTCATGTGAACTGATGTCGTTATAACGGAGTGTTCGTTAAACAAGACACTTATTAAACTTAAGAATCGAAAATCTTTATCAATGCCGGCGTCCATATGAAACAGTTCACTCTGACGATGAAGGCAGTACGTATCTCCGAAGCGTTGGAATATTTAACCGTTATGCCGCGTAGAAACCCGAAAGAAGACCATAATTTTTCAACAACCGCCGTGACAACCTGACAAATTAACAAATTTATTATTCAGGGTGTACACCAGTTCTGCTCATTCAGTATATGCAGTTTCAGCCGTCCATTCTTATGAACTCGCCAGTAGTCTGTGGCAAGCAAACCAGAAGCTAATGCACTGCATTAGTTAGGCGGCAAGATCTGTGTTCAGTCCCACATGTGGGGAGTTGTTGCGTGCAGTATAAGGACACAGCCAGATGTAGCATTGTTTATTAATAGAGAAAGCGAATGGGCAACAGGACTGAGGTTGCTGTTCGACGTGACAGCTGACAGTTGGCCATATGCACGAAAATTTACAGAATGATAAGAAGGGAGTTGAGGTCCAAACGTTTTTAACTATTTAGGTCAGAGGCGTGCCGACTTTCCGAAACAGAAGATAGAAGTATGGAAGGCTTCAAGGGCCTCCAAATACATTAAATCTTTTGGACTGCCCGAACAACCTGTCTTGAACAGATATTTGTGCTGTACGTCTTTCCCATACACATACAATGTTCTCCAGAATAAAAAAGCTTTTTTCCAAATCACATTTAACTGTAGACCTCCTTTGTAAAATAGAGTTGTGACGTTTGCTGGCGGGTACGAATGGATTTTTTATTATAATTTATGTTACTGTCGTCTTCTAAAGACGACACACTCATATAGTTAACGAGTTCATTTCTAACTCCCAGCGACCTGGGTGTTATGCCTAAAAATACATGGAATAAGACATGTGTAAATGAACTTATCATGGGGAGTTAATGCATGTCAGTACGCGTATGTTAATCTCACGGACCAAAGTCACCGGGTACAATAATTCTGTTTTGTAAAATATCTGTGCGTTAAAACCTGCACTCCGCAAGACTCTTAAACGTAACTACAGCTTCTGCATAATATCCTGTCTTACAATAACGAATAAATTTGTGTAGCAGTTTGCTATATGCATCACTAAAATACGTCTGTGATCGTCTTATACCTGCTCCTGTTTACGTCTTAATAATTTGTGAGCAGGTCTTGCCCAGCTGCTTAATAACCACGCCTACGTAGACATTTTATGAGTCTAAATTTTATGCGAGATTTCAGGTTCGTACAGGCATGTAAATGAAGACAGGTCTTCTGGGATGTTAGTGAAGACTCGTCTTCTGGGATGTTAGTGAAAACTCGTCTTCTGGGATGTTAGTGAAGACTCGTCTTCTGGGATGTTAGTGAAGACTCGTCTTCTGGGATGTTAGTGAAGACTCGTCTTCTGGGATGTTAGTGAAGACTAGTCTTCTGGGATGTTAGTGAAAATTCGTCTTCTGGGATGTTAGTGAAAACTCGTCTTCTGGGATGCTAGTGAAGACTCGTCTTCTGGGATGTTAGTGAAGACTCGTCTTCTGGGATGTTAGTGAAGACTAGTCTTCTGGGGTGTTAGTGAAAACTCGTCTTCTGGGATGTTAGTGAAGACTCGTCTTCTGGGATGTTAGTGAAGACTCTTCTTCTGGGATGTTACCAGTCAGCACCACTTTACATCCCAGAAGAGCTGAGCCTTAAAACGTTATGTTGTTGGTGAGATTAAAAGAGGTTATTCTCTTTTTAACGATTCAAAGCATTTTGGAAACTTAATTAAATCTTTGTTTCATTTACTATAAAAGCAACTGTAATCTGAATAACACCGACATTTGAAACAGACTACAGAGGCTGAGAAGTTAATGAGATCCAATCCCATAATGACTTTTAAATTAACAAGGTTGGCAAGAAGTCCCATCAAATTTTAATAATGCATAAAGATATCTACTTATACCGTTTTTGTAGCTAATAAACCTTGTAATGCATAACTATTAGCATCAGGTCCTACTGCTTTGAATAATAAAAGAGTGCCTGTTGTCACGAAATTTGCAGTTTAGCACCCCGGTTTTATTAATACGTAAGAAGCATTCCGTGACTTTTTCTTCACATCGCATTAATTTGCATGTATTATTGAAGAGGTTACAATTAAATGACGAGGAACTTAACAACGGATCAGTTTAATTGCTTTAGTGAACCCCGAGCTATATAAAAAACTGTGAAGAGTGGGCTCTATGGTTAGTTACAAAAATCAGTCCGTTAATAATTGAATTGAGAGGTGTTAAATTATTAAATGTCTAAAAGAAAGATTTGAGATACCGCTACGTTTACATCCCAAATTATCAAAGCTTCGGAGATGTCCCGCTTTAGAGAGCTGAGCAACAGAACGCAATAGAGGTGATTCCCGGAAGTGGAGGGTATGGAGATGGCCTCCAGGGACTCGTATATCGTAATGAACAAAAGAAGAAAAGTGATGCTGCTATATGTCTGACTTTAAACAACAGTGCACAGAGCGGTAATTAATAAACAAGTAAAATGAACCTAAAGTTGCAGTAAATGTCAGAATAATCAATTCTACCTGATGTTGAGGTCGTTGCTGTACCGGGACTCTTGTGTCAGGACTTACCTGTACTGCCGTTAATGCAGTACTCTGCATTTGTGTAAGTATGTCTGAGAGGTAATGCATAATTTGTAAAGTCAAGGAAGATGAGAGGTTCCATGTATTTAGAATGGATCAAAAGGATGCATACACAACTTTAATTTTAAATGTTTCTGACCACTGTGTGTTACAGTCAACATGAATATTGGTTTGGAATTTGTCAGTTATTTTGGCTTACTCCAAACAAAATTTCGAAAACTTAGATTTATTTCCATCGCCAGCTAAGCGCATTAGAAGTTTCCAATCTTCTGTTTCTCGAAACAGAAATACGATATGGCCATTGTATTCTTCATCGCCACCAACTGTATCAGTATCTGCAGTCACATTAGATCTAGGATATTCGTATGTATATTCATAATGCGATGACTTACGTTTTATAAGGAAATTAGAGGATTTCAAGGCTTAAGAAAAAGTGGATTACAGAGAATTACAGAAAGACTTGCTGCTTGGTGAACAGGCATGTAGTCCCAGCGCTCTTTTCTTCCTCAAATGACATGTGACACTTCTTGACGAGTGACAGCTTACAGTGAGCACGAGAGATGCGTTGCTGCAGGTGCTGACCTCCTGTTCTCTTCCTGTCAGTGTATTTAGTGATGAGGTGTAAGCCGACTGACCAGCTGAAGGGAATCTAGTGTCTGTGTCTTGTTTTTGTTTTCGCACGCACGCACGCACATATACACACACTGTTTCGTGCACTCGAAATAACAGCAGAGACAAAAAAATCCCTGTCTATTGAATTACTTCGATCCCAATTTGCCAATTCATTATTATGCATAAACTGTTTTCATGCGTTACTTCTCACTCTGTCAGGGGTGTCAAAACGAAAATGTTTCTACAACACAGCATTCACATTAAGCAGACCTATACAAAGATGTTAGTGTTGATGACTTTATAGTACAGAGTCTACTTTGACTATCAGATAAAATTATTCATCCTTTTTTATGAAGTTCGAAGCTCAAAAACGAGTCCAGCTAATCGTCATTTATCCAGTTATTATCCCGATGTTAATTCTACAATCCGTTTCTCTCAAATTTATTATAATATTAAATTTTATGTATATCTGTAACAGGCGTTGTTCACATTGGAACGAGTAACGACATAGGGAATGCATTTTAATATTACTCTTCAATTTGTATGTATTTGATTTTGAGGTTTGTTACAGTCTTGTCTTTAAAGTTCTCTATCAACGCTGGCAGTTTCGAGGACCGGCGGTTATCAGTTTTAATAATATATTTCAGTCTATGCCAGTGCCATATCTGGCATGTGTTTTCCCTATATTCGAAACTCAGTGTCCACGCCGGCAAATTTCAAGACTATATGGGATCAGTTTTAATATTATTTTCCCATTTTGTCGGTGTGATATCTAGCTTGTTCCATCCCTTTATTCAACATTTATTCATTGCTAAGTCTGCCTTGCAACAGGTCCATAGCCTCTTCCACAGCGAATTCTCTACAGAATGAGAACTAGTGCTTCCACTTTCAAAATCCAGTATCATCTCTTTTCCACTGAAGTCATCCAGTAGCGGCGTACCTCTTCGTCCTCGTCTTCCCCTCCCTTCTATCATTAATGAATAACGTGCTTTAGAAGGCAGTTCTTACGCATGATGTGACCAGTCGAGGTGGCATTTCTTCGTTTTATTGTATGTAGGATGTTCCGTTCTTCCTTGATTCTGTGTAATACTTCCCATTTTTTCACACGATCGGTCCAACTAATCTTCTGCATTATTCCCCAGCACCACATTTCAAAACGTTCAGGGTTTGAGTTTGTACGTTGATAGGTGTCAGGAATAGAAGAGATCCATTTTAATATTGTCCTTTACCGCAGTCTGTGGCTTTGTAATGTCTGGTTTGTTCCAGCCCTGTCTAAGAAATTCTCTGCCCACATTGGCAGGTGTGGTGACCAGAGGGGGGTCCAGTGTTCATGAGCAGAGGTCACACACAGCAAATCAGAGATATCTTTCCTCACCACGCTACGAACTACCTGTCCCGCCTCACGGCGGCTTAAATAAGAACGTCAGTCACCATGCTGATTTATTGCATCTGAACGTTCCTCAGGTCACAACGTTCCATCATGACATTGTTTTTCACACCTTTCAAATTACATTCGCTCCCGATTATTCAATTACATTATTCTAACGTTATTGGTTTCTGGCTTATTTAATTTCGCAGTGGTGGCTTAGTGTCAAATATAATAACGAAGTCTTCGGTTATTATTTTAGCAACATTTTTTGAACTGCAGAGTTTCTGTAGCGTCGAATGTTATGGAGAGATGCTCCAAAATATTAAAAACGAATATGGACCGAAGCTGCCCAAAACTGTTAGAAGATGCTCTCCAGGAATGAGAAAAATCATGCTAGTCGAATTCGTGGTAGAGATTCCAAAAGGCTGCCTGCTAAATAAAAGAGAAGTAAGCCACTTGTTTCTTGTGCTGCTTTTGGAGTTTCTTTGCTGTCTTCCCGATATAACCGTAGGGTGGTGTACGAAGTTAGACCCTAGCAGTAAGCTTAGTGGCATTTCCTCTGAGAACTGAGTTTGGAGCAGGCGGAAGACTGCAGTTTCGTTAACCAAAGAGACTGACTTGGAACTAGCGGAACTTACGGCAGTATTCTTGAAGGCCTTAACTGTGTTGTAAATTATAAATATACAAAATATTTTCTTGCAGCGCAAGTTTCGTTATAGGAAGAGAACGTTGTGTTCCTTCTATTGACTTAACGTTATTCTTACTTATATTATGCACGCGTGGCTGTTGTAGTGGCACAGTTCCTTTTATTCCTTCATTAAGTCCCTGTGATTTATTCTTCTTCTTTACTGTCATTTCTGAATGCGTTTATAATTACTATTCTTTGGTGTTTTATCTTCCTCTAAACTTGTTGATTTTTTCTTTCCGTTATAGTCTGCAGTCACTGCTTCCTTCCTTATTTCTTTCCTTCTCGTTTGAGTGCATTTTTGGTTTCCGTTCTTCGTTATTTTTTCCTTGTTTCATAGTTTTATTTCTTTAACGTGGTTCCCCTATTTTCTTTACTCTTTTATTTTTGCTTACATATTTGTTTGTTTCTCTACTTATTTATTTATTTGTTTGTTTACTTCTCTTGTATTTTATCCTGATAACTAATTAGCCCTTTAAAGACGAAGCGTATCTATTCTATATAAGGACTCAGTGCGTACCGCGCTGTAAACACTCCCCACTTCGGTTATAAAAACCAATCTCTTAATGTTTTATAAGGCAAAAGTTGTTGTTTGTTCTGACATCCGTACAAAACACATAAATGCAATGTGGGCACCACGTAGAATTTTTTAATGTTAAACCTGGTAGTATGTAAAGTTACCGCTAGGCTTTAAAAGGTTAATAGTCAGATGGGCAACTGGGTTTTTAGAAGTTTTACTTGCACATATGCTGGGACTATCTGACAAATAATTTAAATTTGGATTCAAAAGCCGCTGACTGTATTCAGTCTTTATGAGTTTAACGCATGAACGTTTGTCGTGTGACGTACAAGTGGATGGGAAAAGTGATATGGGATAATAGTCACCACCATATTAAATACTCGTTCTTCAAGTGGTGTTGACTTCGCAAAAGTGTTTGACTTTGAACTCGGCTGTATATTTATTTCAACATGATAGTGGAAGGACTTAGCACGAATCCAGTTGCGTGAAAGAACAAACTTCTCTGTTAAGAGTGAAATTTTTATTGCCAATTCCTTCGTTAACACAGCGCAGTTCATTAGATGTTTGTGCTATTGTCTGAATACACTTCATGGCTCATGCTGTTAAACGCAGTTTGAACCAGAACTGTACGGCTATAACCCGACTCTGCATTGGAGAGACTTCTTCGCTTTTTCTTCTGAAGGCGTCATATTACGTGCTATATAATTTACTGTATTGTAAAAAGCAGTGCACTCGGGCCCTCTAGGCATTTTGTTGGAACCCGCCTCGACAGTGGTCGTAATTTAAATTTTGAATGGTTATAGTACGTATGTATTATTAGGAAATGAACGAGCAGCGTTGCGTCCAAGTCAGAGTTTACGTCGCGCTCTCAGTTACAAATAGTGGCTGTTAATTGCAGAAGGCTGTTAAGTGGTTTAGGTGTAAGATCAAGTTCTAAGGTTGTCTCAGATTTATTAGTGATTTGTGACTGTCAACCGAAGTGATACTGTTGCAGCAGAACCCGAATTTTTAACACGGTTGATAAGAAAGTTCACCACTGTGCAAATTTCCTAACCACGTTTATCTAGTTTCTACCTTAATGTTATCTTCCCATCTTCGTATTTGACACAGAGAGTCTCCGTAATGTTTCCTCATTAAAATTCTGCAAGCATTCAGTCCACCACCATGCCAGCCATGTGCCCTGCTCATCGTTTTCACGTGCATTTCACTGTACCAAAAGTAATAGGCGTTGTCCCTGTACACGTCATGAAGACAATCGAGGGAATGGACGTACATTTCTATTTATTCTTAACGTCGGCACGATATTGTGTAAGTTGTAAGCTTCGCGTCCTCGGCCGCTTTGCTGCTGAGGAAGAAGCGTCCCACGCACACTGAAGAGGCTGGATTGGCTCTAGAGGTAGTCTGGGCAACGGGCGAAGAGAAAAGTCCCCTACCCCTCCTGGGAATTGAGAAATGGTATCTCAGTTGTCCACCCTGTAATCTAGTCACTAGGGGAACGGTAAAAATTGCGACAATTCGTGTCGTGTGCCATAGAAGGAAGTTGTCCTGTATCACTGCCCTGGGTGGCAACTTGTACGACGTGATTTCAGGCTTTCGCCGCAGTGTAAAAAAGATCTCCACTCTTCTGGAATGTTACACATCGTTGATTTGTAATTAGTTACCTACGTTTCGGCACAGCCTATCGGTCTCAACTTCAAGCGTGAAGCAGTCCAAAAAGAATCTTTTTGGACTACCGAAACGTCGATGCTACCAGTAAATCCTGCGTAACATCCCAGAACAACGAAGACCTGAACTGTAATACGTGTACAGTATACCAGACTTTTCACGACTGGGAATTGTTCATTTGCATACCAAACCTTCCAGCTAAATCATTTCCCCTTTTCGGTTGTCCGGCAATGCGTATTCACTGGCTGTTACTCTGCATACCTGCAGGTCGTTTCCTATCTCAGGAACCAAACCGCGACATTCTAGTTTGTAGCCAGTCACTTTTTGTCTGAGCCTTTCGTCTTATAAATACGAATCAGTTACTCTATATGATGTATAATTAATTAAATTATTTATACTTTTTCGAGTAACATTCTTTTCAAGGGCAGACTAAGTTCGCTTTTGCACGATGTCATGCGATACATTTGCTTCCCGCCATTTCCTGACGGCAGTCTGATGTGGGGGGAGGGGAAGTGATAGAAAGGCCTACTGCAGGTTCAAACCCGGAACTGCGACCTGTAAGGTCAAGAACGATTTGTTTGAGGAGAAATTTGTTGTTCGGCCTCCCCTTGATCTGGTCACGACCCGCAGACCTCTCGGGCGTGTGGTTTATTTGCAGGTAGCGGCCTCAGATTTCCGATTGAGGTCGTTCAGGTGCGAAGCCTTCAAAATGTAGTCCTGTGACTAAAGTAGATCTCATGCGGGCGTGAGCTGTAGACCCGGCCACTTCATTGTGAACACTTAGTAGACAAAATAAGTTCGACAGTTGCTGAGGCGTGCTTGCGTGCGACTTACGGTCCTGTACTGTGGGTTTAAAACTTGTCATTTCCGTGCCTCGGAGGTTAAAACGTAAAAAATTACAATTTTGACTGTCGCTTTGTACTAGAGTTAACTATAATCTCACAATCTGAAAGAAGAGTAGAGATGAAGGAATTCGACAAACGAGTTTGTAGAAGAAATATGGAGAAACCTAGCAGAAGTGCAGTAACAACTGGCGAATATTACACAATGATGAATTTTATACTTCGTACACTTTATCTAATCCCTTACAACGAATCAAGGGAGATGGAGTGGGCTAGACGTGTGTTGTTGATGTAGTGCAAATGAGGAATATGTAGACGGTTTTGGACAAACTCAGGATACTTCGGCAGAAGACAGAAAATTTATAACTGTATTTTGAAGAAATAAAACTTGAAGGTTTAGATTGAATAAGGGTAAGGTCCAGAGGGCGGATTTTTGTGAACACCACAACAATATTTCAATTTCCATAAAGGGACCTATAATTTGTGTGATTGCCACATTTCAGTGACGTGAAGATAAATTTAAATCACTGCAGGCATGTTTTCTAGCTGGAATTTTGCACTCGCAGTAAGAGCTTACCTGGTGTAACTGATTATGTAGTCTGGTTGATTTGTGCACACATTATGTGAAGTTAGGAAATCAAAGGTTGATGTTTTGAAGAAATACATCTGCAGTGCAGAGAAAAGATCAAGTTTTTGCCCCACAGAGAACACAGTGCTTCTCCATTAGAAAGAGAGGCCAGTTAATGCTGCACAGAGAAATAATCTGTACAGTGTAAGGATCACACGGTAAACTGTCTTGCTATAACACAGGTTTTTGATTTTGCAGCATCTCATACATATAATTACCACTCTGCTTGTAAAAGGGTAACTAGAATTTACCATTTAGTAACGAAAGCCGCTCTTCTTCATCCAGATGTTTCTCAAAATTAATTCCTGAAATATGTAAATTTGTTGTTTCTATAACAGTTGTGTTAATAGGGTCTATATATTGCCTGATTTATCTTCGGGGCTACGCACACTTATCTTTTGATGCATTAAACATTTGGAAAGCTACACAGGTCGTTTAAGTTACCAGGCGCTTATAACCTACTACCAGGAAATGTGAAAGTGATAAAACTGCATGGACAGATTTTTTATATATGGACAGATAGTGACAAACGTATTATGCTCCAATCTCAAATGAAAGCACTGTAATTCATGACCAATCTCAATATTCTCCTTCAGTTACTGGCACGGCAGGGCATTGCGCATTGAGGGCCTTTTTTATATAAGAAGAAACAAACAGCAGTGTTTAAGTTCCAGTTGAAGCTTCACTGACAAAGTTATGAGCTTCATCTCTGATTTACACCGCTGAATTTACTTGTTTGGTTACACCCTCATGATGCTACAGTACTGCCGTCTGTAGACATCAATCAACCTGCGCCTCAGGTCGGAGGTAGTAGAATGAGCTGGGCTTCTGGGATCGAGTTATGCTGCACTGGCGTCTGAAACAATATGAAATGCAGGGTGATTACAAAAGGTTGTCCTTATTTGTAAATAAAACAGGATAAAATAAAACAACATGACGCAATTCTCGCGGCCCTTCCCGCTGTTCTTTATTCCATCTTTTCATCATTATTTTTCCTTCTTTCTGACTTATTTTTCGTTCCATACGTCTCTTTTCCTTTCTCATTCCACACTTTTTGTTTCTTTTGCTTCTTTTAATTTTATGAAGTGTGTAGGTCTATGACACACAGAAATAGACTGTAGAAGTTGCTGCTTAACAAATGCATCGAGTAACTAATTATTCGGTTCACCAGATCATCAATTACTTCACTGCGGTGCAGAAACTAATGATTTTCATGTATCAGAGCCGTGGGCAATGACGTGTGGTGCCCGTAGCCATGCAATTTCTTTGTAATGGAACGGGATGGGAGGAGTCACAGTGGTCACTTCCGTATCACTTACAGGACCCGCAGCTTCGATACCGCCGCTAATAACAAGGACCGCTTTTGGGCACAATTCTGGGCCAGGCTTATCCGCCTCCGGTTCTCACAAAACATGCCATTTACATCTGTTTTAATATATTGCGCTATGTTTCTTACACCTGTAACAGCTGATGGAGAAATACAAATGACGTTTCAGCCCTTGTTTTTCTTATAGAATGGCCAAAGAATACTCAAGTATAGGCTTATGTTGAAAAATGTGTGAATTATGGTGCTACTGGCGTTGAAGTTTTTAGTAAAGAGTCAGGCATTGTTCTCGTACACAAAGACTGTCTTTCACAAAAGCAGTTGGTCTCAGCAAAGGGACCAACGTCAGAGTGTAAATTGGAGTTACGAGTGAGTCTCTTGGTGCAGTACGCACGCCGTTGTCAAACCTGAGCGGTTTTATGTAGAACACAAGCTGTTAGATTCTTAGAAAAGTGAACAATTGAATAATAGAGTCCATCCACTGTTGTTATCGAAGAAGGTCTGGTATGTCCCTCCAACTGCAGCGTTTGTTAGAAGTTTCACCTGCAACGTCATAATGTTCTTAGCCGAACACAATCATATCTGGATCAGGATTCATCAGGCAAATCTGTCCAAAAATTTCGCAAAGTGATAAGCTGAATGTGTGAATTGCAATACGAATTAATCGTCTTATTGTTGTGATCAGTGGTGCGTGCGCATCCCAGAAGAGCAAAGGTCTCAGCAGTCTACACTTCCATGTGCCCCGCCCACCTTTTCATTTAAAACTGTGTATGTTCATGGATCCTAAGACATTGTTTGGCGACTTCCCTGGGGAACTACTTGCAGGCTCTGTAGAAGCATATATATATATATACAGTCGAACTCAGGGGACTGTACCTTAAGGGAAAGCGCGAAAACTAGAAATTGAAAGAGGAAGCACTAGAGCGGATACTGTGGAGAACTCGCTTTGGAAGAGGCTATGGACCTTTCGTAAGATTGATTTCGGAATGAATGACTCATATAGAGCTCGGATGAACTGCAGACCTCTACACAAAGACGTACGAATGGCAGTGTAAGATTTAAGCCATTAATTTGTTATAAACATAAATACTATTATATTCGTAATTTGGTTTGTAACTGTCGATTGCAAGAACTTGAGTTTACCACACTTTCAGTAAATTTATTGGGTATCCCAGTGTATTATAAATAGCTTAAAATGGATGATGAGGTTTCTACCGATAGTTTGATCCAGTAATCATTCATAATACAGCTACCATTTTAATGCACAGTATATAATATCACTAGTTAATAAAGGTGAATGACATGCCCAGTTCGTATATGCTTCTTACGCCAGTTCATCGGCTGCGTGGACTTCAAATTATCCCGTGAGAATGCATTACAAGTGTAACACATAACTTCCTCGACAAGTATGTGCTTCACAGCATGTTAACGAAGGTGAATCCTGGTGTTTCTTTTCTCATTGCTGCCTTTAAGGAGCTCGCGACTGCTCATGGTTTGTCGTCCGGTGTCCCATTTTCAAAGACAATTTGCAGCAGCCTCAAGCCTCGCAGAAAATTAACCGGCTTAATCACGATTCACGCGGCGACAGCAAATTTAAATTTTCCTAGAGCCAGTTGCTCACGCACAGTCACACGCCCCATTAGCGATGTGCCTCACAGCAAAAATAACCAGTTCGTATCGTGAATCGAACTCGCGACCTCACGCTGGGACGCATGGTGAGTTTTGCTCCCGTGCCCACATGTTCTCCCTCTGGGAGGCTTCCAGGTCTGCTCCAAATCAATTGATCAATTAGACATGTTCATATATCCAACCTCGTTACTTGTCCGCTCAACACACGATCTGATTAGAATCAATGCTACGCCTATATACTTCCAGAAAGGAAGTCCACGGTCTTGCAGTGAGCATTCTGTTGCCATGGAGACTCGCTCAGCAGTGGTCAGTATTACTTCTGGGATGCGTGGGGGCAGTGGTCAGTATTACCTTTGGGATGCGTGGGGCAGTGGTCAGTATTACCTTTGGGATGCGTGGGGCAGTGGTCATTATTACCTTTGGGATGCGTGGGGCAGTGGTCAGTACTACTTTTGGAATGCTTTGGGCAGTGGTCAGTATTACTTTTGGGATGCGTGGGGCAATGGTCCGTATTACTTCTGGGATGCGTGGGGCAGTGGTCAGTATTACTTTTGGGATGCGTGGGGCAGTGGTCAGTATTACTTCTGGGATGCGGGGGGCAGTGGTCAGTATTACTTCTGGGGTGCGTGGGGCATTGATAAACCTGGGAACGCTACTAAAAATTAGAATGAGGCTCATGATGGAAAAGCTTGTTGTTGTTCATTGACTTCATAAATTGCTAACGGCTGAGGACAGGAATGGTTGACGGTAGGTTCCTGGGTGTGCGAGAACTATTCTGTCATTTTTTAAAAAGAAAACATGATTTCAGCGTGCCGGATTTAAAGTTCTAATAGCGATGTTCTAAAGGTACAACTCTTCTGGGACCTTATACCTTGCCGACTGGCAAATGCAGTTGAACCCGGTTATAACGACATCTTTCTACAACACCTCGTCTGTAGCATCAGATATTCTGTGCTAGAAATTAATTCCTCCCCGTTAACCATAACATGATACTGCTTGGTTGCAACGACACTTGTTTATCACGACACAAAATACTCAGTCCGTTTCATGACGTTATAACCGAGTTTGACTGTAGTTACAACGTCCCATAAGATCGAAGTGCCTTCATCTTCGGGTGTAGCTGTTCTAAATCTGAGGCTTTATATTGCTTTTAACAGTGACTCTAAATCCATGACTGAATAATTGAAATTCTGTACGGGAATGTGCAAGTTACAGCCATATGTGTATATGACGTGTAACTTAGACGCCGTTCGCGTTGAAGTGTTTAAGGAACTGCGTCTACAAAGGCATTTACGTCCAAAGCAGAGGATGGCAAGTCTGTATCCTAGCGAGCTGTATCTGAGCAAATTTTTTGCCATAGAACATTTGAAGTTGGTTTATATGCAAAACGCATCATTACTTGCATGGCCAGATAGAAACTAGCTGTGTTAAATTCGTTATGAAAACGAGTGTGTTACATTGCACAAGTCGCCAGAGGCCGTATTGTGTGTAATGATACATGTGGGTCCGTAGCACAAAGACTGGACTGTGAGAAATTGAGGCGTAGGTATAAGTTTCTGTCGCCAAGGCTGTATATTTCTGACTTGCAGAGGTGCTGGCCGAAGTGAAGACAAGTGTGTAAGTCATCAGCGCAAGAAGTAAGTAAGAATAAATTCAGGTGGCAGAGTGAGAATGTTTAACGCATCTAATTCGAAATTCCCCCCAGTACCTCACATTTCCGCCATCTAGTTAGTAAAATCCACCTGAATTTTATTCAGCAGTCTCGTGGTTGTGTTCTGAACAGTCTTTTTGCATGCGTTTTCGACAAAAATATTTATACGTATTTCGTTTCTCCTTATCATCTATCCACAACACAGCCCACCTTTACCAACATGTCAGTATGCTGACATTTATAGGCGATATTTGAAGGGCGAAATTTAGGGGTTCTCATACGTTATATTCAGAATTACTTGATTATCTATTTTGTTTTCTCTGGGTCTTTTAAAATTACTTATTCAAGGTAACCGCAACTGTTATTGGAATCCGAGGTTAATTGCTGTGTTTAAAAATGCACGTTAGTGAATGCTGTGTTGACCTGGTTGAATAAAATCCACATACCTGAACCTTACGGGTCTAAGAACAATTTTTATATCAATCTGTAATCTACGCGCAGGTTTTTAAACTGTGCAGCTGCGTTGCGGGTATAAAGCTAGGGATTATATTCATGAGACTGCCCTAATTTACTCTTGGCAGCTAACGGATCTGAAGTTTCAGTCTTAGAGCAGTTTTAAATCAATTCGAAACTAATAATATAATATAATATAATATAATATAATGTGATATAATATAATGTAATATAATGTATGGCCTACGCAGGCTGACATTCTTGAGCAATACCTGATATTATAATTACACTTTCTTGAAAAAGAACTGCTTTCCAAGAAATGCTACACATTTCGTATGCTTCTCTGAAGTTGCCAACTCCATATCTACACACTAGCATATCACTGACACTTATTTTATTTGTAAAGTAACTTGTGTAGTACAATAATTGCGTGAGTGGAAGATTCCACACTATGATATCATCACTCAGTGCTGCCAACTAGTAAAGAAAACAGCAGACTGCAAGCGAACAAACCGTCAGAGGAATCCTTTTCATCGGGGGGGGGATTGCGTAACTGTATTCTGCAGCCACTGTGCGTCTCACACTAGCTGCATTTTTCTGTGTCAGAACAGGAGTGTAAACACTGTCAATTTGCGTCTGTGAAGATTCTGAATCCCCTCGCGTCTTGATTTATGCGGTGGGCAACTTCGTGATCTGCACTCCATTACAGTTCTCGGCGTGAAATTCAATAGTAAACACAGGTTGCCGCCATCTTATATGACTAATGCATGACGAGGCCTGTGTTGATTTTCATCTGGAGGCCTTGATTACCTGAAACTCGTAGTAGAGACCAGCACAATATCTATCTTCCTCGGCTAATTGCCTTCTTCATATGTCCATGAACCATTTTTCTTTGTCTACATCGCTTAATACCAAGTTTTGCCCAGACCTCCCTTGGTGTATGTAGTGTGATACGCGGAACTAGGCGAGAACACATGTAGAGCTGGCTAAAATACAGCAACAACAATCTGGGTTAGTCTTATAATTTGCTTAATTTAACAGGGAGACAGTCGAAGAATTCATAGGTTTTGTAAACTAAGTGCGATGTATCATCAGGTAACATGTTCTGCATAATCTATTGTTACTGTTATCGTTAATTAATGCTGGAGAGAAGTAACGAGTTAATAGACATTTTCTAAACGTGCTGAGAACCATCTGTTTATGTAGTTTTGGTTAATATTAGTTACATTAACCTGTAATTTCTTTAGTGCTTAAATAATTAGCTTCTAAATGTTCATTGATTGATTTTGCTGAAAGTAGAATTAGCGAATGCAGGGGTAAGGGAAAGGGTTGTTTACAGCAAGAAAAATTTATTATAAGGGCACAGATATTTGCAGGCAAGGGGTGGGCAACAGGATTTTGAAGCATGCCACAGGTGTGGCGAATCGGCCTGGAAATTCGTCACACCAAGTAAAAAAAGTAACCTTACAATAGTATAGCAGGTTACGTCGTAAAGAAAAAGTGAGAACTTGATCGGATGAACTTTATTTTAGCACACTTTTTGGTAAACACAAAAGAATCAAGACTTTCGAATAACCGAAAAAAATGAGTGTGAAATTTGGCAATCTTCTCTTCAGACAGACGTGAAAATTTGCTTGAATAGCTGAACTTAGAGTGCGTCTTCACTCCACTTACAAATTCATGTCAAGAATTCGAGATCTGTATTTGGTCTTTATCAATTTACTGTATAACATTTTGATTCACGGAGCTTGATACGTCAGTAGTTGTGGCTGCAACGTGAAGGAGCACGTTAATATTCTTTTATTTCTATGTCATTTTTGAAACAGCGCTTTTGTGATATAATACAGTATAATAGTGCGGTCAACGGGCAGAAAACCCTAACAATCCTTAGTTGTAAAGTGGCTTCATTTAAAAGTATGTTGAACATAAATCCGCTACATTATATTGCCAGTTCGCCACATATGACGAATGGGGAAAGTGTTGCTTACCCCTGATGTAGGCGGCTATGCAAGTACACCAGTCAATGAAAGAAGGCCGACATTTATCCGTGTAGGTGATATTGCAATAAACAGATAGATCCCGATAGGGGTTTCAGTCTAATCTTATCAGTTGAGATTTTACTTGGGGAAAATCTTTTACTGTTTGTTCCTGATGTGCAGTATTCATTCGTGACTTATGTCGACGAAAGTTAGAATCCGGAATGCTCGATTACCAACCGACCGACCGACCAACCAACCAACCAACCAACCAACCAACTAACTGACTGACTGACTGACTGACTGACTGACTGACTGACTGACCGACTCCATGGAGCGGAGTCCTTCTTGAGAAGCTAACAAGTCCTCAGCTAGTCAAGAAATTCTCCGCATTTTGTGGAACCAGAAGGTTCATTATCACATTTACAAGAGCCCACCACCTATCTCTATCCTGAGCCATATCAATCCAGTCCATGCCCCTAATCCTACTTCTTGAAGATCCGTTTTAATATTATCTCCCATCGACGCCTGGGTCTCCCAAGTGAATGTTGGATTACGTCGCAGTAAATACGTCAGCACTAGATCTGACTTATCGCAGTGGCGGCCAGTGGAAGTGTAATCACAACAAAACGCAAATTAAGAGCCAGGTTTAATGCTTTAGCATATTTTTGGCGTTTGGATTAATGCGAGACAGATTTCACAGAAACTTGAATCCTGTTTACATGAAGTAGATATTGTTCTCGTTGTAATCATTATTTTCATTTTGTTTGTCTAGTGCACTTACGTAAACTAGGTTATATTTATCTCATTATGAGGGAAGTACTAAGATTGCGAATATATTTCTAATGGTAGAAGTGTATTAATGTCCAGTGGACATTAGTCACTGCAAAAGACGAGGCCACTACGTTATCCCGAAACGCCTGGAACCGGTTACTAACTGACGAGGGTTCACATCTCAGAAGAACGATTACTGAAGTAAGATCACCGTGTTTACGTACCCCTTTCTGCGAAACGGTGCAATTTACCGGATGTGACTCTTACGAAATATTCGTCCTGCAACTCCTAGAAGAGTACGCTGTCTCAAAACGTCAAGTACCAGTTATCCAGTGATGCGGCTTCATATACGTATTGCTGTAATATCTGACACCGTAGGTAAAATGCTGCGGAGACCATAAGGTCTCTCAATAATTCTGCTACTTTTTGTGATTTATTTCCTTGCCTGCTCTCTTGCTGTCGTTCGTGTGCGTGCTGCTCAACACCTAACATTATTATGTGCTTATTTAACTACGCTTTATCAACCCTGTGCTAGTTAAGACGTCAAATAAAGAGGCCCTGAAATTATTGCAATTACGGAAAATAAACCAGGCCCGCCATTTTTACTAACTTTAAAGAAAATTGGGCGGATAATTTGTGTTCCTGTAAACTTACACCGAAAAATCAGATCACGTAATTCTCATCCGTTCCAGTGTATTCATTTCTAAGCTATTCGTGACGTCAACCATTGTTTGAGTCAGAGAAATTTGCCATTAGTTATTCTAGGATAATGATGTCTATTGTAACACTTCCGTAGCTGTTAACTGAAATGCTGTTACTGCATTTCATTTAAATTTTCAGCATGGAGTGGCTTTCACCGCCCCCGTAATCCTTTGTTTAGATTCATGCGATTTGATTGATGAGCGATGAACTCATTAAGCCTAACCTCCGCCCTTCAATGAAAGTTGCAAGGCTCTGAGAGACTGAGAAAAATATAGAATGGAACAGTTTATTGCAGCTACAAGTTGGCTGGGGTTCAACGTTCGCAGTGTCTTTTATTTCTTGTAGTAACGCCTTTCTTATATTTTGCATTTAATTCAGCGTGTCTTTTCTAATAAAGAATAAAAGTTTTTGAAGTTGTTTGACCCTCTTTTAATTAAAACTTGATGGACTTTTAATCTTACACTCCCTCAAGACTAGTCTTGAGTTGTGAGGTGAATGCTTATTGATGAAATATTTCGTTCTAATGGCATATTTGGCGGATGCTTTTGTACGAACGTCTTAGTAGACGCCGTGAAGTGCTTCGTTTCGAGTTCAAAAGCTTTTGTCCTTCTTTTTTTCCAAATTTAACTAAAGCCTGTATAGCAGTTGTGACTCGTATTTATTGTAGACTCTTCTATGCTTAGCAGAGTGTTAGGACAATACAAATTAACCCTTTAAAGACGAAGCGTATCTGTTTTATATAAGGACTCAGTGCGTACCGCGCTGTAAACACTCTCCACTTCGGTTATAAAAACCAGTCTCTTAATGTTTTATAAGGCAAAAGTTGCTGTTTGTTCTGAGATCCGTACAAAACACATAAACGCAATGTGGGCACCACGTAGAATTTTTTAATGTTAAACCTGGTCGTACGTAAAGTTACCGCTAGGCTTCAAAAGGTTAAAGACGTTTCGGGAAAGAAACTCGCTGCCTTCTCCTCCAGGATCCACCAGGAACATTGTGCAAATGACTATCGGTTACGTAGTGTCAGGACTTCGAGGACGTTACTTTCCCGTGAGCATTTAAAATCTCACAAATGAGTGTAATTTTGCGTACACACGTTGCGTATATTATGTACTGTTTCGACTACGGCAGTGCTTAAGGTCGTGGGTCTACGACCGCTCGCTTCCTGGAATTGCGGTTTCGAATCCCGCCGGGGGCGAGGATGTCTGTCTCTTGTGAGTGTTGTGTGTTGTGAGGTAGAGGTCTCTGGGTCGGGCTGATCTCTCGTGCAGAGGAGTCCTACGGAGTGTGGGATGCCTGAGTATGATCGTGAAGCCTCGGCAATGAGGAGGTTCTACGTTATGTGTAAGGTCCGTCTCAAATCACAGCGCTTATAGGATAAGAAGATTCAATATGGCAACATATAATTAGATAATAAAGACTTCAGGACTAGGACAGTGGTTGTCCCATTTACAAGGGACCGATATATTGTCCCGAAACGTCGGTAAAGGCTTACCACTCGACGCTGCGTAATGTCCCAGAAGAGTGCAGATCTCATCAACATCGCGGCGGAAGCTTGAAATCACCAATTTTATTCTTCTTTTTATAAACAGATTTTTTTCAGCTTTGGAAATTAAGTCATGAATGCGTACTGCAGATCCTAAGGATAGGGGCAGATGTGAGAAGCGTTTAAGGCATCGCCGAGGTGTGGCGTTTTCACAGCGGTGTCACTGAAGCTGGAATGGTATGTTGAGCCAGTGGGTGAGTACTTGCCAGCGTTTGGAAGGTCCGTAGTGACTTCGTCATCAGTCTAAAGTAGTACTTACCCAACGACAGAGTGTAACATCCCAGAAGACTGCAACCTTCCAATTAATTTAATCTCTCAGCCGGTCAAGCGATACTGTGTGTAAGATTGGAAGATCCATTGCAGTGTGCGGAGTGACCAGACGTCGAGTCCCGTGCTTATCTAAACCAATTCTTCCCGTCACAGATCCTGACACTCTAGAATTGAGTCTGTTGTTTTCGTTTCGTCATCAATTAGATATTTCAAGTGGTTTAATCTCTTCCGTTTCCCTACGAATATTTTATAATAATTTATCGTTTTATACATGCGTGATTTGTGACATTTCAGTCACGTCCTCCATAATTCTGTCATTCTAGTAACAGTTGATCAAGAGTACAGAACACTAAAGCTCCTCGCTAAAGAGTTTTCATCCCTCTTTCATTCAAGTATTGTCCTCAGGACTCTGTTCTCAAACACCTTATAGAGTCAAACCCGGTTATAACAACATCGAGTTATGCGACACCCCATATATAGCGTCAAATACTCAGTGGCACCAATTAATTCCTCACTGTTAATCATAACATTATACTCCTCGGTTATAAGGACACCAGTTTCTAACGACACAAAATATTCAGTCCCTTTCATGACGTTATAACCGAGTTCGACTGTATTTATTAGCCCTTTAAAATTAGAGAAGATGAATATTCATAGTCATCCTTGTCTCAGATATAATTATTATACCTTTGTGTGGAGCCTAAACATTTGTATGTAATACCTGAGTAGTGGAACTAAAGGTGCATTAAATATTCCGTAGTAATAAAATTGTTTATCGATACGAATGGCAGTAAAATGGGCTCACTTGTGCAAGAATCTCTGCGAAATAAATGAACCGTGTCCCTGTTAATGAGGTTATTGTTCCTTCCTCACACGCGACGTTAATAGCTGTAACACGAGATGTCCGAAACCGCAGAGTAATGTACGCAGTTCCCTGAAGTGAATAATGGCGCAAGGAGGGAAATAAATGAGGGAGCGGTAAATGTTTTCCCTTTAAAACGTAACGCAACATCTGAATATCAGTAAGAAAGTGACTGAGCGTGAAGAAAACAAAAGACAAACATTACTACGGCGGTTAGGTCTCATAATCATTAGCGCTATTATTAAACTTCTATACAGGGATGTACAAAGTAGTGGAATCGTGTTTGTAATTCAGTTTACTATAAATTATGTTGGTCTGCGAAGTTGTGAATTTTGTGTCGTGTCGTAAAACACAGTTCAAGAGAATCTGAGAACAATGTGCTGAGAAGAATATTTGTCTCTAAGAGAGGTTACGTAACAAGAATAATGTAGAAAATTACATAATAGTGGGCGTTGTATTGTGTTGGCACACACTTCTCCTTATTGTACTTTTTTTTGACATATTAAAATCATAAGAATATTATATATGGGCACGTACCACGTATTTCAGAGTAGAGAAGAATGAGGTGGAAGAATTATTGACAAGCGACAGTCAGCTTTCTAAAGAAGGCTGTGCTCCATGCAGTCATTTCTCGCGTTTTTGAAAGTAAAACTTGGATTTAGATGTATTAATGAAGGTAGATACACGGATATAACAACTGCTTATGCAGTAAGTGGAGCAATGTAATGTTACAGAGAAAATGCTTGAAACAGTTTGAAAATAATGGACACTGACACTGCCGGAAATTGAAGGCTGGTCATCCAGGTAGTTGCCGGTCTGTGTAATGACTGAGCAATCCCAGCTGGTTATTGTTACTGTGAGCCACGTTACCTCAGCGAATCTTGGCTTGCTACTGGTTGGATGTCGGCGGTAAAATTAGCGGTAAAGAAAGGACTTGACTATTCGCTATTACATCAGTTCAGATTGGCTGTAGAATGTATTCACCGCCCTGCCAATGCTACCGGACACAAAGCATAATGAAGACCACCGAATTCAGTGGCGTTTATTGAGGTCGCTTATAACTTGTGCTCAATGTAATTGCCTCAAATTTGGTAAGTTTTTATTTCGTTTTTCATTTCCTGCACCGCATATGCCAATGGCGGATTCGAATTAGAGCCTTGTATAGGACAGGCACACCTGAAGGTTTCTGTGGGTCGTCCTGTGTCAAGGTCGTTTTTTGTTTAAAATACGACCGCTTCTGAAGATCCTCTACCTATTGTTTGAAGGCTCATACATAATGCAGAGGTTGCCTGCTTGTACCCGTTGTAAGTTAACCCTCATATTTGTTGCTGGTAAGTGAACAGGTCAGTCACCTGTCTTGTCAGAAAGTGCAAAACTCGAGATGAATATAATCTGGTTGCCCTCCTTTATAATTGGCATGTAATTAATATTATAATTATCGTTTCGTTTCGTAGTCCGTCCCTCTTCTACCTACTTGTTCACAGCAGGTGTAGAGGTTTTTTTTTGTATTTTCACTACATCACACTCAGACACACACCACAGTCGGTAGGACTCCTCTGAACGAGGGATCGGCCCGTCGCAGAGACCTCTACTTGATAACACAAGCACTGTACAAGAGACAAACATCCATGCCCCCGGTGGGATTCGAACCCACGATCGCAGCAAGCGCTCGGCCGCAGACCTACGCCTTAGACCGCGCAGCCACTGGGATGGGCTATTATAATTACCTGTGGAATTAAATAATCGTATATGACTATAATAAATTGCCGTACTAACTAAATAGGTTGCCGATCCCGGTGGCCGCGCGGTCTAAGGCGTGCGTCTGCAGCCGCACGCTTGTTGGGATTGCGGGTTCGAATCCCGCCCGGGGCATGGATGTCTCTCTTGTAAGTGTTGTGTTTTGTCAGGTCTGCGACAGGCTGATCACTCGTCAGAGGAGTCCTACGGAGTGTGGTGTGTCTGAGTATGATCGTGAATCCTCGGTAATCAGGAGGCCGTGGCCCACTGGGGCTGTTGCGCCATAAGAAAACAAAATAGTTTAACAACAAGCTGAGTAACAAAATACAGCTGTTGTTCCCTAACTGTGGATTTCAGTTATCCAGTTTTGCAGTCTGGGATAAGTGATTTTATATATGTATATATATTTTTAAAGTTGTTTGTACAAAGAGAAACCTGTGCTCCCCACACCGAGGTCCCACACTGCTTGGCCCCACAGACGTAACCGCATCAGAAACCTGTTTTATAGTTTCAGGCAACCATTTCTTTGCTTATTTTTGCACTAATTCCCATACTACTGCTTTACGTAGTACATTATTTTTAATCCTGTTATAACCTTAAGTTTCCTGTATCGATACCAGCATCCTTTACACCCTCAACCAGGAACTTTGACAAGATGCATTTAAATGACATTCCACGCGTCATCTTTAGTGCGTGTTTTGTTTACAAGAATTATGATTAGGGCCTGTGTACTTAATTTGAATTTTGTTACGTTTGTGTCATGTGTCTTGTCCGTTAAAATGCTGTTAACTAAAATGAACTTATTAAAAGCTACTGAACATGTGAAACATTCAAGAGCAGTCTGACGGGTACTGTACATGTGTGTCGTTAATTATATTCCACACGCATCATGCTCGCATCATGATATCACTACCGTAATTAAGGCGTTTGAAGTCGTCAGAATAGTTAAGTCACATTATGTGTCGGTTATGGCAATGGTTTGTTCTTGATAGGGTAACATTCCAAATACGCAACACACGCGTCACTTGTTTTTTGATTGTACATTGTGGCTTACGTATGCGTGAGGATACATAACGGCACAGGAGTAGCAAGATACAGCGTCACTTACATGCAAGTTTTGTAATCAAAAGAGACTGTGGATGATGCATACAAATACGACGCAATGCTCCTGTCGTTCTTAACCTTTTAAAGCCTAGTGGTAACTTTACTTAACACCAGGTTTAACATTAAAAAATTCTACGTGGTGCCCACATCGCGTTTATGTGTTTTGTGTGGATCTCTAACAAACAGCAACTTTTGCCTTATAAAACATTAAGAGACTGGTTTTTATAACCGAAGTGGGGAGTGTTTACAGCGCGGTATGCACTGAGTCCTTATATAAACAGATACGCTTCGTCTTTAAAGGGTTAACAAAGGGATCTTGATTCACTATATAAAGAAGTTTAGTAGGCAACTTAGAGAAGAAAATGTGTAAGTGAAAGGGTTGGTGGTATTACTTGGTGAGGTGCAAGTGTGTTTATTTTCCCACTGATTAAACTAGGCACTGCGTCGATGGAACAGAGTGCTAGAGCAGATAATATTCCCTCAGCTAGGTAAGAGATTATTTTACTTTTATACGTAGAACATCACGGTTTATTACATCGATGAAATAACCCCGGCATTATTCACAGCTCTGAGTGGAATTAAACCAGTCCACGCGTCGCATCGAGGGTCTAAGATTAATTCAGTGTTATCCTGTCTGCGATCGTTAATGCATTTCCTTCTTTTTAGACTTTGAAACCAAAACTTTGTAAACGTCGTCCTTTCTTCTTATGCATGTTATATTTTTTAATAATTTACGTATATCGCTTTTATAGACGCGGATTTTTTTTGTGGTGTACATCGTCAAATAGGAGGACGTTTATAAACGATTATTTGAAATGGTGGCGTATTTTAAAAATTATCCGAGTTTTATGGCGTAGAAGGATTTAGGGAAAACAAGGAAACTTCTTAAGACAGGGAAACTGAAATTCTATCCACAGCACAAGCCGTTAGTACATAAGAACTTAACGTTTCAGTATTCCACATTTCACTGTCTCTATACATATGACCATAGCAGCAGCGCTTCCGCTTAAGTGCGCATGCGAAGTGTGATGTGTTTTTTTTTCGTATTGTGTAATTGTCGAATCTTTTGACCCCATGTCATGTTCTGTTGTGAACGGTTGAACAGACTGAAGCTTAACATGCGATAAAGACACAGGACCTCCTGCAGTCGCAGAGTTCAGATGTAACCCCCCCCCCCCCCACACACACACACACGTTCTGTGTTGCAGTGCAGCTAGCTTAGCACATACAAATGTGCTCAATTATCCTATGTTTATAATTAAGCATTACTGAAACCTTATGACCATCTTGTGCCAAGGTTCAGAATGAGTGGAGCCATAACTCCACCCCTGGTATGCCTTCATGGCTTGCACAGTGACGCGTTTGCATTACTGAAAGAGTGTATATTTACTTGTCATATAATTCAGTGGGTATTGAGACTCGCCACGGTTTGGAAGGATGGAGTTCGAGTCTAGGTGTATGAACGAGGAAGTTACTGCCACCGCAATTTTCAGACCGGTGCTGGCCACCCGATCTGCCGTAGAATCTCTACTTTTGGCTTTCTAGTTGGGGGGAAGGGGCTAGTAAAGCGACAAGAACACAGACTGGATTGGTGTTTGTACAAAGAAAAGGTAAAATGTTTTCTTTATTAATTTCCTTCGTGTTTGATTCTGGGTGGAAAACTTATTTCATTCCGTTTCGTAGCCGTCGCCCCTTCTACCTACTCACAGCAGGTGTTGAGGTTGTTTATTTTCACTTGATCACACTCAGACACACACCACAGTCGGTAGGACTCCTCTGGACGAGGGATGGGCTCGTCGCAGAGACCTCTACCTGACGACACAAACACTCACAAGAGACAAACATCCATGCCCCCGGTGGGATTCGAACCCACGATCCCAGCAAGCGTTCGGCCGCAGAACTACGCCTTAGACTGCCACTGGGATCGGCGTGAAACTAATTTAGACTGGCACAATTTTCCACTCTCTCATGAAGTTCATAATTTCGCTTTTCCAATGAACAAGGTTCCCCCTTCACCTCTGTTCCTATGTACTAGCGGCAGTAGAACTAACACGCTTACATGTCTGTTATCCTTCAGATCTGGACGTTGAAATGAAAGACTATTTCATCATATTTTAGACGTGTTTAGATGGGCTTGTTTCCCTGAGATCTTCGTAACCTCCTGACCTGTGTGACCCATAGGTTAGAACATCTAAGAAAATGTATAAAGTCTACTGCTGCGAGTTTCTCTCCTCCTATAGTGTGCTCTCCGTCGAGTGCTGTAGAGAGTGTCGTACCGAATAACCAATAACTTTTAAAAGAAAAGGAGGGGTAGGCCTCTTTCCGAATTTGGCAGTGGGGGGGGGGGGGGCGATAAGGGAGTTTTTGAAAATGTTAAAGAAGATTTGAATTTCGTAATTGCGTTTTCTTAATAATGCGTGATTTCAGGCTTCCGCCGCGATGTAGATGAGATCTACATTCTTCCGGGATATTACGCAGCGTAAAGTGGTAGTTCTGTACCGGCGTTCTTGGATATCTTGACCCTTGCGAAGGTAGGACCGCTAGTGTTCCGAAACGTCGGTACAGAATTACCACTTTACGCTGAGTAATATCGCAGAAGAGCGCGGATCTGTTCTTAATAACTGTACGTTACTTGAAATGTGTAACTTGCATAATACTTGTGCTGATAAATGGAATGTGTAATATTGAGATATGTTAAGGAACCTGGAGATTCAAGTCCTCTGAGATGTGACGCCGTGTATACTGGTACATAATTATCGATGTTTCGATGGCACTGCGGTACTTTAAGGCGTCGGAAATTGCTTACGCGAAGATGCATGTAACATCCCAAAATAACTTAATTTCCACTAATGCCATTCTGGAAACGACAAATCTCGCACGTTGCAGAATCTTTGTTACTCTTGTTTAAAAATTTTCGTATTTCAAATAAAAGTTACACAATGTACGTTTGTTGGGAGATGACCTATAAACACTGGCGTATGTTGTAATTGTTTGCAGTTCGTGATGTTTCAAAAATTTATATCCATAACCAAAATTGTCTGCACCCAGTCACTCGCACAGTACACAAACACGCATCATTCAAGATATTCCCTAAGCAAAACAAGGAATATGGCAAGTGGAAGCACCTGAATTCTCACGATTGGGACTGCACTGCTGACGTGCCTCGGCACACGTCTTGCTCATGATACGTATTTTCTTTCACATACAGTATTGCTCGGACTCTTCTTAACTTCTCGCGCACGAACGTAACACAGATTTTGTTTGCACGAATCAAACGCTTACAAACTCACTTAACGGACTTCTGCGCCAATTCAAACGTTCTTGTGTAACAACAATTCTTCTCGTTTTGTCTTTTCTTCCGGCAGATGTTTTTTTTTTTATTTTGGTCTTTTGACAGGTGGTTGGACATTGCCTGCTCTGAAAGTGGTTCAAGTACGATACCAAAATAATTTTAAAACATTTCAGCTTTTAGGACGAACAATATCACTGCGCCCAATTATAATTTATAATATGTAATTATATGTGTAATATATAATGTATAATAAACATGAGTATTATTTGTTTATTTATTGGTTGCATTTACAATACTGGAATATTTACGTTTCAAATATATCAGCAGTTGTGAGTGTTACGTATATTGCCAAATTCACAGTTCTCCATATTGCTAGCCATTAAAAGGTCTGTCACATGAAATCAGAAATATTTTCAGAGGTAAATTAATGGCGTTCTTACTACGGCAAGTTATCCAGCATGGTCTTTGAATAAAAAAGGATTCCAGTTCTTGGCAGGGAAGGCCAGCAACTGAAAGCCAGACAAAATGTCTGTGACAGTTGTTGGCAAACCTCCTTTGCTGAAATCCAGATGTTGTGTTCAGTAAAATAATAGAGTAAAACTTGAGATATATACGTGTATTGTACCATCTGTGCTGCAGTTGAACCGAAAACTCATCACTTTCTTGGACCGTGAAGCCCCTGTCCAAAAGAATTACGTTACCTTGACACAACGTGTCCGTATTGACAGCAATTTGTATTGTAATTGCCGTATATGAAGCGCTTGACGGGTGGTACTGTATGAGTTGTGAACCTGGAACATGAACACTCAGCAAATGAAGAAACAGATTTCCTTCTGCCCCATTAACATACAAAGAAAGGCATCTTCACTGCAGAGAACTATCAGAGTGTCAAAATGTGTACTGGATGTTCTGTATCGTTTGCAAGATTAACTTCATACTTTGTCTGGGCCAGTACAGAACGTGAAGCACTTAATGTGGCTTTGTACGCTCTGAGCTAAAAGATATACAGGACAGTTATCAACTAAGATGTTTTACGAACACAAAAACACTTGCGACATGCTACAAGAAAAAGTTCTCTTTTTCCATGCCACACGATTTATTCCATTCTCTCCAAGTGTATGGGTTTGTGTTGTCTTTTCTTCGTGTAATGTTGACAATTGTGTCGTTAAAATTTGTAGAACGTTTAAATGCGCCGTCCCTCTCCCTGTGTAATGCGTGATCTGTCACGTAACACCCCCATAAATCACCGTCCCGTTGTCTGGCCGACTGGACTGGCGTCCTCTAATGAGGAGCGGTAGTCCTGATTAGGCTGCACTGACCAGACGAGTTGTGAGCATTCCGAACTTAGTAACCAGTTACCACAGTCAGAAATAAAATTTTCTTCTGTTCTCAGAGTTTATGTCAAGTACAAGATCATGCGACACAAGGGCGTATCTTGGATGTTCATGTTTCAATTGTACGTTCTCCTTTCTTTTGCTTAATGTTGGTACCGGGCTCAAAATCACATTTTAAGGCTTTGTTTTTATTACTTTACTCATCTGCAAGTAGGTTTATGATTTATTCTTATAAATGGCTACCCAGCTTAATGCACGTAATCGGTATGTTTCGATAATCACTTTCTCTGTGTAGTAGTATTTCGGGGTTTCGTACTGAAAGTATGTTCGTTTCTCTTCTCTCGTTGTGCTGTATAGATATTCCAACCATCTCACCATAATGGTTTGTTATTCCTAATGATATTTACTGACATGGATGTTAATTAACAATTATTATCCTTTTTTAATGAAATCACAGAAATAAAGTTAACAGAAGAAACGAACAGACAAATTGAAGGGAGCGCACAAAGAGGGACGGCAGACATCTGAAGTGTAAAATCAAGCACTTAAGGTAGTGGATATCAATAAGAAGAGGGTTTATTAACCCTTTAAAGACGAAGCGTATCTGTTTTATATAAGGACTCAGTGCGTACCGCGCTGTAAACACTCTCCACTTCGGTTATGAAAACCAATCTCTTAATGTTTTATAAGGCAAAAGTTTCTGTTTGTTCTGAGATCCACACAGAACACATAAACGCAATGTGGGCACCACGTAGAATTTTTTAATATTAAACCTGGTGGTACGTAAAGTTACCGCTAGGCTTTAAAAGGTTAAGTCGCATGGTCCCAACAGTTCCTACGATGTAGGCTTCGCTATGCTGGAATTCTTAGAGAGCGAAGAAACGTTTGAGGTCTGCAGACGGGTTGGACGGGTTGCCTACACATTTATTGAATCTTGAACATCTAATTCTGCGGTACTGCTCGATCCTGAAGACGAAGGCAGTGCGGTCTTTCAAAACGTCCGTAGTCACATACCAGTCGACATGCCGTAACGTCCCGCAAGACTTCAATCTTCAGCGACGCCGCTGCAAGAATATCAGATCTCTGATTTAGTGTTATTTTACTTCCGACGCTCTATAAAAATGATGGATTATGTAGGAAGGGTGACTAAAAGGCGGATCATGCAATTTGCACTTAAAAAAGGCAATATTCAGGCAGCAGAGGTGGCTGACGTGAACGGCGCTACAAAAGAAATGAGGTACGTAACGAACTTAAACTACACTATTTAAGCTTTATTCATCTCCGTGCATTTATAATTAAAAACCAGCCAAATTCACAAATTATGGGATATAATGTATATGAATCTAGACCTCCGACGTGTTTCGGTGTATTCACCATCAGGGAGGTACACATCATATCATTATATAAAACATTAAAACATTCAAATGTGGTATTGAGATTGGGATGGTTAGTTTTTAATTATAAAAAATAACCTGTTATACTTGGCAAGTCTGAAAAAAAGCTGTCGTGAAAGGGGAAAAAATTATTTTGTTACTATGTGGCCCTTTTCTGAGTTGCCTGCTAACTGCGGGTCTCGCATTTCGTCGTACCTGGCCACCCCTATTATGTAGAGTCGAAAGGGGTAAGAAAATGACCCTGAATAATGAATGGGTAAGGATAGTGAAGAAGGATATCATGGTCTCTTTTAAGCTACTATACCGGCATTCACACCGAGAAACGAAGTTCGATGCAGTAGAAAAACCAGTCGAGAATCGAGTCTGGTATCTTCCGAATACTAGCCCAGAGCATAATCACTACAGCAGTCTGCGGGGTTGATGAACAGAGAAGGCGGTTTCTAGACACGGCATGAAAGTGGAACGTGTTGGAACATAGTCTGAAGAAAGGCTGACAAGGGGTGATGTTAATATGACTTGGAAAGTGGGCGTGGAGTTGATATTCTTTGACGGCTAGGGACTAGTTGCAAATTGTCAAAGGAGATTTTCAAATTAAACGTAAAGTATGGAATGGCAGTTACAGTCTGTGATTTAATCCGGAAAAGTAGAAGAGCTGGAAAAGAAAGCAGGTTTGTTTTAGGATCGTTGAATATGATTTGTACATGCTGCTCGTGATCAATCATATCCATCAGATTGTATTAATACTTGTGCATCCTTGATGTGTTTGGCATCCATGATTCATGCTTATGCACATCCAAGTGTAGATGATTTATTGCACATGGTAATTCTGTAGCCGTGTTTGCATCTGTCTGCATATCTTAGTGCGCAGCAGTAAGCCACAGGCCAGGGATGCCTAACCAAGAGGGCTGCATTGTGAGCCTAAAGGCATCATTGATAAACTTGTCACTCTACACGATAAATCAGGAAATTATTAGACAGATCAGGTGCGCACCCAGAATTTTTCACTGGGGGGGGGGGGCGCTGACCCTGAGGCTATATATAATTTGTTTGATTTTTAAAATTAGGTTATAAAAGTCATGTCGTGTCACATAACACTCTTTGCAACTGTATTTATATGCATGCGAATATAACGGAATGCTCCGTGGCTCAATCACAGTATCCTACTTCTTTGTTTTTTACATCTTATTATTATTTTTTCAGAATTCTAATGTACTAACCATAAGCCGATTTCAGTGGCTGATTTTGGCTGAAGGGTAGATCACATAAGACTTTTGCTATCGTATTTCCTACAAAATGTGTTTTTTAAATTTCGGTTTTGGGGAGTTTGGGGGCTGCATTCCGGCAGCCTCCCCCTTGGTTGCGCCTCTGAGATAAATTACTATTATTTTTGAGAGATCTAAATGTGGAGAGTTCCAAATAGGCGTACAGTAGGAACTATTTATAGTACTTTTGAATAGCGCGATGTCCACTTCTACGACGTATGTTTTTCGTGAATTTCGGCGGTACAGCGTTGTACTCGTGATACAGCGCCTGATGTATAAATATAAAGCTCATACATTTTGCCTGAATGTTATTACTTTAAAATAAGACCGAATGTGCAAGGCCTGATTATGCATTGACATTTGGTTGCTTACTACCGGCACAAATGTACTTCACAGAGTCTTAGCAACGCATAAACAATATCACGTTAAAAGTGTATTATTTTTCTTTGTATTTCGTTTTGTGGCAGCGTAAAGGTTACACCAAAATAATTTAAAATAAAAGATACACACCTGACTTCTTACAATACCTTATCTTAGGATGAGGATGTCTTTGACAACTAAAATTATTTAAGCTGTATGTACTTGTATATAAAGCAGACTTCGCAGTCTCTGATCGTCATGACGAATGTTGGTACTGTGGAGCTCAGCTTCCCTGAATATTGCACGCATACAGGCATAAAATCTAATTTTGTTTTTATGTCAGTTCCCTTTCTTCCCTTCTCTACCTATACTTCCCTTTTCTCGCTGTCCTCTCCTCCTTTATGTTTTTATCTTGTTTATCTTTCTCCCTTCTGTTTTTATTCCTCCTCCTCCTCCTCGACTCAAACATTTATCATCATCCTTTTCTTCTCTACCCCCTACACATTTTCCTATTGTTTTCTTTACCACCATTCATTTTTCTTCTTCTCCCTATTTTTATTTTCTTCCATTTTCCAGGTAGTGACCATCACAATTGTGCCTTTAGGTGTTAAAAGCGGTACGTTATAAAATTATATTTTTATTTTCTCTTTCTTGTATTTTTCTGTGGTACTTCCTTATCCAATTAAATTTGCATTTTAGTTATGTAACTCCGGTAAGACTGGGTAATTTAATGTGTGCCATTTGATCCAATTTCCATGCTCGCTAGCTTATTTGCATTCACGGGACATCATGGAAGAAGCAACGAGTAACAATTAGGTTTTCAAGAAATGGACATTGGACATAAGCCTGTTTTGTCCCAAGATTTGAAATACTACTGAGGTACATGAAGCCCGTAGCTTAGCAACGCTCTCAAACTTCAATTATTTCTCATCGGAACAATGCGGTTACAAGTGCAGTGCGAACTGAAGGCCACATCAGATATCACTTACTCATAATACTCACCGTACAAACCATCAGCGAGTCTTTATTGATACGACCTTGAAACTTCCATATCAGTCCTTTGATTTGAGCCAGTTTGAATGGTGAGGGACAATGGTTTGCCACAGTGAGTGGGTCCAAGGCTTTGTTAGTTATCTAAGCACGGAGGGATAGCTAGATATGTAGAAATTCCTTTCATTGTCGACCTGACTGCTGAACTCCCAATACCCACCCGAGTTAATTCTATAATTCTAGCCTTCGGTACCGAGCTGCATCACTAAAGAAGGGTGTGAGGAAGGGGATGATAAAACCTTAATTGTGCAATGGAGGTTTGATTGAAAGAAGGTAGGCAATGCACTTGTAACGTAAAATTGTGTTGTGTTGGCGTAACCGTTGTTGTAGTGGAAACATAATAGTGCATTCTGTGTGTTGTTGAGCTACATGTCACTGTCAAATACGTAAAAATATTGAGTGTTGTACAACAATGTTTTTATGGTAAATTTGTCACCGGCAACAAAGCAAATTGTACGTACCAGTTTTCGAAAGAAGTTGTATTCCAGTTCATCTGCATTCTTTTCACACCTTACATATAAACGCTGCACTGAAAAGAAAGAATGTTCGTTTGCTCATGGCCTTATTTAGATGTACAGTTTGGTTAAACAAATGGTATTAACGTGTAAGTCGCTGCCTAGTTGCTCAGTTTTTATGTTGCCGTAAGACATTTTACGAGATCAGACGGAATTGATCAACTATGACGCAATGAGTTAAATATTATGAACATGTCTGTATTTTTGCTTTAGATATTCTGCATGCAAAGCGCTTCTTTGTTACGCAGCATTATATTGTCGTGTGTGGCCTGTCTGGCTGAACCATATTTTTCGACATTATCCCGTAAGCAGCACGATTTTTGGAAAAATAAGTTGTTGAACATAAAATTGTGTTTTGGTTTTATTTACACTTTTACTTGAAAAATTTCTCATTCTAAGAAGAATTCAGCGATATATCATAAATATACATATGTCTTCATGTTATTCGTATCAAATTTTAATGAAACTTGAAATTTGTGACAGATTTTCGAAAAATCCTCAAATATCAAATTTCATGAAAATCCGTCGAGTGGGAGCCGAGTTATTCCTTGCGGATGGAAGGACTAATAGACAGACAGACAGACAGACTTGACAAAGCTAGCAGTCGCTTTTCGCAATTTTGCGAACGCACCTAAAAGCCCTATACTGACTTTGTATTGTGTTACTTTTTTTGTGTGGTGTAATTAAGTGGTTCAGACCACGGAGCCGGATCCGTCTCGAGAAAATGAAGCGTGGTTATTCGGCCGTACACAACACTGTGTTTACAGTGTGTAACTCTATAGTTACGTGTTCCTTGAGAAGTTGTTATTTATAGGCATGTGCAGCTATTATCCAGTCGGCAGGGCTTTATATATGGCCCCTTTACATATACGAAAAAGTAGATCAAAAACGTCCTGCTGAGGCGTAACTCTCCCTTGTCTGGAAGTCTCTACAGCTGGCTGATACCAACGCATTCACCGATCTTCGGCTTTTTATTCTGCTGTTACTATAAAGGAGTACACGTTCCAAACCACAGATTTAGGGTTATGTCTGCATCGTCGATGCAGTCTACACGCCTTACCATTCGCGCCAAACTGATCGGTAACTTAACTAAGTCACGGTCACCCACTGGTGTCTGCTCTGAACTTGGTGTTGGCATGCTAGGCTGTATGTGTGCTACTAAAACTAATTTCTCGTTTCAGTGAAGGATATTTTGCACCATGAATCAGACCACTTTTTGTAACGTGGTATGACGCCAGATTTGTGGTGTCTACATTATTTATTCTACACGAATTAACCTCGCTATCATGAAGCTATGCAGCAGACGGTTTTAAGAAACGTATTTGTCGGATGGAATTAATTAGTTAACACAACAGCGTGGGATTTTTAATGTGGTTTAATTTATGAAAAGTATGAATAATCCATCTTAGGTGGAGGAATTCTTTGTCCGTCGCGCAATAACCAAACTGAGGGCAGGAATGTTTGTTTTTGGGTTTCCTTTGCCCTAGATGGTTTGTTTTCTCTTGCGTCGTACGAGGTTGCTCAACCTGCTTGCTGGTGTAGCTGGAACATAACGGCCTTATGGAGCTGAAACTTCTCCATTATCATTGCCTTACATCTACACCCAAATGCATTGTCAGATGAGGCCGTACGAATGTTCCCTGAACCGGTACCGTGCCGGGCATAGTTTTGTATTCCAGTAAGGGGACTCTATATTGGGCACAAAAGAAAAAATGGAAGCCTTTTAACAAGACTTCCTGCACAACACTGGCTGCAGCACATTAAGATCGCCAAGATCTGCTTCTAATTAAGATCATAATTCGAAACATCATTGTGCGAATTTTTCAGATATAATTACGTGTTTTATATATTTTAAGTTACAATGGTTAGATTGTCCTTTTAGTTATGGCTGCTGGTTTGTTTGTGAGGGACAGTTGTGGTTGGAATAGTGGGGCTATGTATTTCCCAGTTTCTCACAGCAGTGTTGATGTAATTACGTATCTACTGGGTTTTGACTGCGTGCCTGTTGGTAAATGTGAGTCGGCGTTTCGTAGTGGCTTTTTGCTTCCATATTCAACGAATGTTTTGGAGTATCCTGGGGGTGGGGCTGCAGGCTCCCCCGAAAGGTTGATACCAGTTGTCTAGTCGATATGACGCCGTATCCCAGAATATTGGTGTCTTCCTGTGGTGAAAATATTGTGAAATGCTAATAAACGTGCTTAAAGTTAGAGGGCTGTAAGTGCAACTTGCATCTGTATCACGCCTTACCACCGATCAAGTAACATAAGCGACGAAAATTTAAGCTATTGGTACAGAATGTTTTAATCGTTTATGGCACTGTGCTATTCAGTCTTAATACTTGAATACGGACCTATTCGGCAGTTGTCAGCACCGCTTGGGGTGAATTCTCATCTTCTATCTTACTATAATTTATCGTGAAGTTGGCAAACCCGATAACGAGATTTCGTCTTGTCTCTGCTTAAATTTAAATAGAAAATTATTCTAAACTCATAATAAAGGATGGAGAGAGATTCGGTAACATCTTGATTATAGGCTGTAGAGAAATGGTTAATTAACCTGAGGGTCGCGACCTGTGACTGGTCACGCGAAGATATGTGAGGCTTGTAAGTAGGTCAGTACGGAGCGTTTTGTGGCTGCTTGCAATTTTCTGCCATTAAGCCATTTAAGCCGAAACACGCAGAGTACGTCTATGTGTGTAACATCTGTCTGCACTCAGTATGCAGTCCATCGATCGTGCGGCCTGGCTTAAGTGCTGACTGCCCGCAAGGGCCAAGCAGTGAACGACAGAAACAGATAAATGTGGCAGGTCAAATCTGAGCTGGGTATTTCCTGAAATCCCACCCGTTACCGGTAAGAAACCTACTGTTTCAGAAGGCTTGGTAGGAAGGTTGCGCTATAGAAGAAACGAAGAGAACTGTAATTGGATAGAATAAAAATTGGCGTGAACAATTATAGTGGGCCTTTAGGCAGGGATGACAAATTTTGGCCCGTGAAAATAGTGTCCAGTTCACTAGAATTTTCAAATAGTACTACTTACTAACGTACCAGTTTGTATTTTCTCGTAGCTTACATAAAAAGATAAATTTGTCCCGCAGCTTAATTACACAACAGGATATGAAGGCATATGGAGGCGTGCATCTATAGTTCGAGATATTCCTAACCTCGGCATTAGGTGGAAATGGATTGTCAGCTTCACGCCCCGGCTTCTTTACCTCCGGGAAAAGAACCCGTGGTGCCCATTGAATAGGAGTCAAGAAACTGTATGTGTAAGGAAAAACCCGTTGCTCCTTCTGGGAATCGAACCACGATTATTCGGTGAGCAATCTCGTAGCCTGGGCACTGTATTGACTGCAAGTTTCGAATGACCAGGCTATAGTAAAGAAACTACCTTAGTACAGTTGCAGGAATTAAACGTCGATTTAAAAAAATGGCTGATTTTTGGGTTCCATGAACACACACGACTGTATATTCTGTTTATACATTATATCTGGGATGTAGCACAGGTCTGTTAGAAAGTTGAGACGGATTTATTTTAGACTCGATTTAATCGTGTCATAGAAAGCAGAGAACAGAAAGCTAACTTAAGCCACTTAATTGTCAGTGCAGTAATTGTGTCCTAATGTGAGGTATCCGCTATTCTGGAACATGAAGCCGCGTCGTTGGAGAACTGTTTCCCTATGATTCGAGGTCATCGTTTTGTCTCAGAACGTCTGTAACCATTTACCAATTGACGCATTGTCATGTCCAATACGAACGGGTGCCTCATCCACTCCGCTACAAAAACCTGAAAGTTCGGAAGTTCTAAAGAGTTATGGTGCAGGGTAAAATATGTTTAGTCAGTGCGACTAATTGGTAGGTGCAATAAAAGTGTTGGCACTGCAGTACAGTCTGCAAGGTGCTTCGCCCATTGCTCCATTGAAATAGATACACTTGACCAAAAGTAAACGACGAGTTTCTCCTCCTGTTGTTGTTGATCAGATTTTAATAAAGTCATAGTAATGTTTGGGGAAAGCGAGGTAAAATATTGATGCTATCTCTGCAATTCTTGCCGTGTGTTGTGTGCATTTATCGACGTGTAAAATGTCGACCTTAAATGCAGTGTAACGTATTTAGCGGACACTGAATTTACACTGCGAAACGCATGAAACGTAACAGTTTAAACCAGGGTTCTCAACACGGGCCCCTTCGAAGTCTTCAGGCGGCCAACATGGGTTTTCCTAAATTTGTAAGATAACACCATGCAGGTAACAAAATTATTATCTGATTTGTGTATTTGAATTTACCGCATAAGTGAATTATTAGATAATAGAAGCAGCTTAAAACTAATAGTCGTCACTCAGTCCAGAAAATGCCCACATATCATGAAACTCGGAGGGTGATTATCGCGCTGGGAAGAGTCCACCACTGGCCTGATACCGAACAGTAAAATTAACAAAAGAATAATTCTGATTTGAAGCGTGAAGTGTTATTTAAACATGATTCCAGTCTCAGTAAAATTAGTAGAAGGACTTTCGATAAATGCCCATGAACTTTCGACAAATTATCTTCATTCTTAACGCTGCGGCCTCACAAGTTTCATCCAATCAATGCGGCACTTTTATTGTTTAATTCTGTTAGTGGTATTAATTACAAGACCACCGTGTGAGATTTCTTCTTTACCGACCACCCGATGTTACATTCATGTTGATGGATTGAAGCCAGACACTGCCTTTCGTGATCTCACCAGGTCTTAAATCTTCCACGTACGATGAACGTGTTACAATGAACAAGAGTTTGAAAAGTCCTATAAAATACCGAATGAAGATTTATAGTCAGTTTCGAGCGTTTGGGAAAATTTTGAAGTGCAACACAGTTTTATTCGGCGCTTTTTTTTTTGCAGTTGTCTTATCCACGTGCTTTCCAAAACTCTGCGGATTAGCATTCAAAAGATGATAATTTTGCCATATAGAGTCTGTAACGTAGCACCACTAATTACATACGCACATCACACGTACTTTCAAAGTGCCCGAGAAAGCATTTGCACCTACAAGGGAAAGTACGGGAGTAGCTCTGGATGTAACATGGCGGACTTGAAAGATTACGATGTCTGCAGGTCATGATAGAGAAATCCGTGAGTCTTAGAGGTGGGCTGGACATATTATTAAAACGGAAGGAAATGGGAATATGTGTGCTCCTGTTACAAATCTTGTGTGAAAGTATTCTCTGTAGGAAAGATAAGGAAATTATTGGTCAACTTTAAAATGAATCTTAACGTTTATCGAACTGGGGGATGAATGCATGTGGTGAGGAGCGTGCTGAATGGAGGGGTGTTGAAATTTCGGGTGTCGTTAAATGGCTGCGAATATTACATTCCAGCCGTGGATTTTTCGTTACGTATTGTACATTGTCGGGATGAAAACAAATTGATGCGTCACAGTTTGGCTGTGTGTACTTTTCACGTAGTAGGAAGAATGCGGTTTGATATTTGTTTGTTACATTTATGTCCATGTCAAAATAATCAACAAATATCGCCTGGCCTGGTGGGAGTCCTTTTCATTGAAGTGAGGTACATCTATCTTTCTCGTTGCAGGTTAATTTTTCTGTTAACTTCCTGTCGGCTCTTTTGTGCATAACGCACAAAGGAATCATTACGACAAATCATATCCATTTATAGAGTTTTTCAATTACATCTTAAGAGACGTATAACAGAATCATTATAGGCAATATTTCCTAATTTAGGTTCGAGCAGTAACGGGTTCTAATATGTAATCACATTTTAAATGACATGTTTATACTTCCTGTAGCATCTTCAAGCCTATTGAGGTTAGAGTGGTTAAAGATTCTATGCAGGCTGTAACCAGGTAGGCCAGAGTCAAGTCAAGTTGTCACATAAGTAAGTAGTCCGCGCGAACTTCGGCGTAATGTTTTAAAGTAGTCCACAGCCACTTCCGACCACTCATAATTTACAGTCAACCTGCCACACGTCATTCGACGCTGCTTAATTATCCAAGTGATAGAGGTGGTTGTTTGGTTATTTTATGACACTCTTTGAACTGGGGAGGTTGGGATGGAAAGATGATTGTAAATATCTAGTAGGTAAAGGTTTGGAAGGAAGTGTTGGAAGGTACTATCCCTGCATTTACATCAAAATTATAAAAGAACATGGTAAGGCAAAAGCAATGCGAATGTCAGTCAGATCGACTTGGGAAGCTCAGGTTTACAGATTTACCTTGAACTCCGTTAAATGATAGATAATCGTCACACAATGAGGCGACGAAGCAAATTAGTGTAGATTTTTTTTAGATAAGTCGATGATAATTCGCGTTTTTTGTGTCGGTGTTAGGTATCCTCATTGGGCCTCACCCAGAATCGCTTCTGTTCATTTGGTAACGTCGAAGTATATTCTTTAGTACACAAATATGTACGTATTTGTTCTCTTGTTTACATATAAGCCTGCCAGTTGATCTGTCCTCTTTGGTTCTGCGGCCAAAATTTGTACTTACTTCGTATTTGCCAGTGCGTGTTGCATGTACCATCCATCTCTTCCTTCCGTATAGAACCATTCCAGTAATTCCAGCTGAAGGTTACAAAGTATAAGGTTTCTTGTTAGGCCTATGTAAGTTTGTCTGTCCGTCTGTTACTCTCCTTTGCACTGTATTGCCAAATCCCCTTAAACCCTGTTATTTCCTTTGGGTGAGAGGCTAGTGTAAAATAACTGAACCTGTTGGCCGAAGCAGTAATCTTTCCGACTTATGTTCGAATGGTACTTGCTTTGAATCTCGACTTCGGTGCCCGTTGCTGTGATTGAGGTTTCTGGTGGTTCGCTTCTGTCCCTTCACCTGACTGTGACGATGGTGCCTCAGTTTGGCCGCTACCTCTTTCTTCCAAATCCTCTCCAAATAATCATTCATCAGTCTTCCTACCATTCGACATTACGGTCTGAGTTACCGACAGTGTCATGGTATGTCACAAATGCTTGTAAATATAGACAGACAGACAGATTAGATTAGATAGATAGATAGATGGATGGATGGATGGATGGATGGATGGATGGATGGATGGATGGATGGATGGATGGATGGATGGATGGATGGTTGGGTGGGTGGGTGGGTGGGTGGATGGGTGGCTGGATAGATAAAATTATATGATATATTGATACAAGACATGAAATTCCAACCATTGTAGACCAGTCTTTAGATTTTCAGAGAGGAGAGAGCATGATAAAATATTTTGAAGTGAATAGTACTGTACGTCCCACGAATTTAATCTGCTCTTACCTTTATCACGAATGTAAATGCGACTGCCATAATGCTTTTCCACACTGTTTCCCAAGTTTATGATATTTCAAGCGGTAAAAGTGGTTTAAATTGAGAATCTTGTCGTGGTAATAATTTTATGCTAAATCATACAGGCCAGTTGTTTGCAAATTGTAAAACGTCGAGAGTGTGTCCTCGTTTCACACACATAATACAGTTGTATATACATCATGCCTCGTAAAGCCATATATACAGTTATAAATTAGAAGTTTGGGTAAGAAAATTGAAGACGTTAAAGACTTGTTAGGCATGCACGATCGAGGTACAATTAGATTCATGTGAAACTGAACTGTGGGAAAGAACCAACAGGAGGATCAGACCTCTTTGAGGCGTGGAAGGAATGTTAACGATAGCCCCTGATGGGGTTCAACATCTCTCGGTGGTCGGAACCATTGCACTGCCACCATAAGGCACTTCTGTATAATAATGTTTAAGGGAATTTGATTGCTAGTATGGGATAACGATGGAAGCGATTCATGATCTTGTCGATCATAAGCTGCAATTCAAATCGTCCAGCAACGCAGGTAAATCGCGACTGTTTCGTAACGATTGGTATTTTCGGTAGTTACTACGTCTGGTGGATATATTGCAACCTGCAAGAATGACTTGCTACATTGGGACAGAATAAGGACAGAATTTAAAATTTTAAGTTTTTACAGATGAAGGCTATTTTCAGTCTATCTACTGCCAGTGTTGGATTTTTGGGGTTAACTCTGGTAGTAGAACGCAATAAAATCACCAAACACAACTTTAGTTTCGAAAGCGTTTCTGTTATATAAAAACTAAGCTAATTTCAGACATTGCTTGACCTTCTGATTGGTCGATATTAGGAGGAAAAGTCTATAAACCTCTTGAAGCATGTACTCATACTGCTTAGAATATCTAATAATCTGTTCAGTAAAATGGTGATTCCAGACTTTTTGGGTGACGCCTCCTTCTTAGTGTCAAAACATTTTGCGGTCTGCCTACGTGATGGAAGTTCTGGCGTTAATATCCATTGATTGGGAAGATACGTAATGATAAAGGCAACTATTATTCCAGTAAATCTTTCAAATGAATGTGTATTCTATGACAGACAATAGCATCTACATACCTCCAAAATCAGTAATCCGTGTATGTTCGAGGCTTGTTATTTATTAAGTATGCAATGCGTATTTTCTTACTTATCTTAACTGAGTTTTTTAAATAAGAAGGCTGATCCTGTTTTGTAGCTTTCAGTGATTTGAAGTCTGGCAGAAGCGATGAAAATGTCAGTCTTAGCTCTGATTGCACGTCGAGCTTGTTTGGGTATTCAGATTTCAATGCAGTAACGGCGGAGTTTCAATTTTACAAGCGTATGTAGTGGAAAATTCGTCATTAATTTCACAGATTTCTTATATGTTTTAATGACCTCAAAATGGAGCTGCAGACAGATGTTAGCCAGGTGATTGTGTATGAAGATTAGTTCTACAGAGTTGTGACAGGAATGTTCTAGTACACCGGCTTGTTCTTTTGGTGTTCGCTACGGAATTACGGCGTTGTCAGTGTTCACGGAAGAGTTTCTGTTCTAATCCAGTCGTGCTTTTAGTCGGAAAAAGACTCACGCAACTGTACCTGAAGGATCAGCAAGTTTTCACTTCACTTTCTACTTTGACAGCGCCAGTGAGTAACTATCTGAAAGATGTGAAAATGATTAAGCCAAACTGGTTAACCACGAAAAGTCAACAAAATAACGTGAGATGGTTCTGGAATATTCCAGTAGGCCATTTGAGTATTCCCGCCAAAATACGTCTTAGGAACTGACAATGAAACCTATCCTGGCTGAATTTAAATAACCCAGTATTTGTTTCAGATAAGATATTAACCTTTTAAAGCCTAGCGGTAACTTTACATACCACCAGGTTTAACATTAAAAAATTCTACGTGGTGCCCACATTGCGTTTATGTGTTTTGTACGGATCTCAGAACAAACAGCAACTTCTGCCTTATAAAACATTAAGAGACTGGTTTTTATAACCGAAGTGGAGAGTGTTTACAGCGCGGTACGCACTGAGTCCTTATATAAAACAGATACGCTTCGTCTTTAAAGGGTTAAAGGGTTAAAACCCCGTCAACAAATAATTGTTTAAGTTACAAGTAAAAGCGACTACTCTGAAACATGTAACGACATATTTTTACCTCTCAATATTGAAGATATTAAAAAATGGGAAAATGAAACAGAACATCGTCTTAAAAGCTAAAGCAGTGTTATTGTGAGGAGGGCAGTTTGACATCTCACGAAACGCGAGAGTAAGAAACTCGGATGGCCCACACCAGGATACGCGTCACATAAGAACAGGTAGTATTCTGTTGTGAAGGACCATAACAGGAGTGTTGGGGCACGCGGTGGCACTGGTAGGTGCACCGCGCTACAAGCCGGAAGATCACGGGCTCTAATTTGGATATTTCACTGAATAAATCCTTCCGGCCACACTATGGTACTGGAGTCGACTCAGCTTCTAACAAAAATCAGTACCAGGACTATCTCCTGGCCGATTTTCTAGAAATTCTGGTAGCGTCAACCTCCTAGAGCCCTTTACCTTTAAAAGTGGAGTGTTGTTATGCATAGTCCAAATACATGCAACCGTAGACACAGCCCCGTGTTTTGTTAGAACTAAACGTATCGTAAAGTTGCCGAACACGTGCAGTAACTGGACGACCCACAAGTTGGGAACCACGGCGGTAAATATCAGTGCCTTTGGGAAAAAGGCGAGTCCTCTGTATGAATAACGTAAGCAGTATGAACTGAAACCTGAAGGCTGCCACGTTGTTGTTTATTAGGGTTTAACGTCTGTTGTAATTAGTTTGTTAGGTGACATATGGGCTGCACGATCCCGGTTCGATTCTTGGTAAGATCAAAAACCTTTTTCTTCATTGACATCATAGCTGGACTGGCTCTCGACATAAACGCCTGTTTCTGGCAACACACAATGACTTCTAAGTGTCTTTATTTGTGCTTCTGTTTCGGTGCATTGCCATCTGTTAAACAGAAGAAGCTCTACTTTGGACAGTAATTTTCTTCAGCCTGCTGGCCCTTGCGTATCCTGCAACGTCTGACGCAAGGGGATCGTATGCCGCAGTTAAAGTAAGGCTGTACATTATTTTCTTTAGTATTGCACCGGAGGCTTAGACCACTTTTCCACAAGGTACGGGTATTAAAATTTCTGAGGTGACTGTTTTGACTGGACGTTTCTTTCTCTTTTTCAAGACGTGCTTTTGTAAGTCCTCTTTATTCCGATGTTATTTGTTAGTGGCGCTGTCTTCTTGCATCCATTACTATGATTGCTATCATCATTCTGACGGCATGGCATGTATTTCATTACCACTAAATGGCAGTGACATTTGTTAGCCAGTTTTGCATAAATGACAATTATGTTACTCCTATTATACCCAGTCGAGATTTGCTAAATACAACAATTGATGCCTGTCTGTTGTGAAAATAAACTGGAAAGGGAGAAAATTATAATTTAACTATGGACATAAGACAGCCGATTCCAGTGGCCGCGCGGTCTAAGGCGTGGGAATGCGGCCGCTGGATTGCTGGGATTGCGGGTTCGAATCCCGCCAGGGGACGGATGTCTGTGTTTTGTGAGGGTTGTTTGTTGTCAAGTAGAGGTTTGTGACGAGCTGATCACTTGTTCAGGGGATTCCTACCGGCTGTGCGTGTGTGTGTCTGAGTGTGCCTGATCTACAAACCTCTAAAACGAAGCGGCCTAGGCCCGACTTGGACTGTTGCGCCACTGGAAAGAAGGTAGATACGAGATCATTCTTTCACAAAAGAGAAATAGCAAGGTATAGCTTTCTGTGATACTGCGTTGGGACTAAGTTTTGTTGAGGTACCCGAACTTCTGACTTTGGAAACGTGTGTAAGGGCATGCAGTTAGGCCTTCGGTACACGTACGCTTTCGTGATTTTCTAAGGGACAAAAACCATACTTTATAGGAGCATAAACCCAATGTATTTTTTACAAGATTCCTCGCCTTAATGTGCCGAAGACAATTTTAGCCACCGAACTGAGAGGTTGTGAAAAATTTATGAAATTTGCTTAGGGTTGTGCCTATTGTGCGCTTTAGTATTACTCGTCTGAACTCCGGGTTCTGCGATTAGAGAAACGATAAGGAGGATAGTTATAGCAGTTATGTTGATAATAATCTAGTTAGCCTCTATGTAAAAGCCTAAGTGTTGAAATTATGTCTCTATTTTGTTCCTACTTGGAAAGTTGAAAATGTATAGACTAGATTACAGTTATTGCCGAAAAAACCTGCCGTTGTGCACAGTTGAGAATTATCTACGTTATGACATGATTAGAACTGTTGCCTGGGTCTTTGCGCATAAGGCGTTTTCTGTAGGTAGCAGCACAGACTATACTAACAAGCTATCATTCACAAAAAAAAATTAAGTTTGTGGTGTGCAAATTCAGTTAAAATGCGATACCGTAATATTGCTCAATATTTACAATGTGAGAAAGCCTTTAACCACAGGGTTATCGTAGGAAATTACGACTAAATATGAGAATTAAAATTATTTTCCTTTAAAAGTCCCTAACGACTTTTTACTAGTTATGTGCCTACCATTGGTCTGTGAAGCAAGCGTTATTATATGCAGGAGAACAGACATACAGACGTGAAGAAAAGGGGGCCCAGCCCTTCGTGAAACTCGCCGAAGAGTGTAAAACGTATTTTCTTTGCGAGAGCCCGTTAGTCTGTGATACTATTGACTGAATTAAATAAATTTGCGATATCGCCTACTATACGCATAATTATTTGTGCTGGCTACAGAAATAAAAATACAGAACGCAGCGTGATGTCGGAGATAATTATAGTAACAAGTATAATTCTAAGAATTATCCATTTGGAAGTTAGAATTCTTTTGAAACAGCGACAACATATATATATATATGTATGTGTAACTACAAAGGCATTCCTATTCTCCTTCGCAGTTATTATTGGAAGCTTCTGAGAATAATTGGAATAATCTTTGTATATTGCGTCTTAGTAGTTAAACCCATAAGCGACAGTGATGATGACACAATAATAACAACTGCTTTAACATAACAATAAAAGAAATAATATCCTAATACAACCACGCAACTCTGAACCTATCATCTGGCAGCTATGTGAAACTTCAAAAGGTACCGCTAATGTCATCAGCGAATTCCTCAAAAATAAGGACGCATGAGCGTCTTAATGCGCAAGCTAACCAGAAGAAGGCAGCTAATTATTGTGCTGTGTATTTAGTAGTAGTAGTAGTAGTAGTAGTAGTAGTAGTAGTAGTAGTAGTAATATCAAATTGGCAGTAAATATGTGCATGTACCCTTAACAGACGTAATGAAGCAGATCTGTCCCCAGTGTTTCTGTTTTTCGAAGGAAGTATCCAAAAATATAATAGGTACTGTATGTGTCATCCACAGTATAGATAAAGTACAGAATTTTAGTGTAGGCACACATCTGTAAAAATTGTAATATGTGTGAATAAATAGGAATAATCATGAAGAACGGAATCGAGATTTTGGCGAAAAACACAAGTTTCGGTCTTCCTAATATGAAGATTATCTATTTTCCTTTACGTACAACTGGGCATGAAAGAAGTGAATGTTTCCTGAAAATTTTCAATTTAGTATGTTTTAACACTTTCAGGACACCTAAGTTAGGGTGTCATGTGAAAATCAAGTATTAATTATCGTGTGTTTACATTTCCTGGTACAAAGTTCAGACGTGTTCTGTTGTTGGTAATTAAAATAACTGAATTAGTTTTTTCGTAATTAAGATTCCTCCGTTTTCGGTGACTTCGAAGTAGCCATATTTGGCCAAGGAACGATCACTGCTTTGCAACTCATATTTGAAACGTGATAAATATCGTGAATGTTTAAAAGAGATCAGTTGAAACTGCTTTCAATCTGCGACCAACGTGATATTTCAGTGCGATCAGCCACAAAGCACTGAATTTATACCTCCAACAACAGACTTGTTTCTGTAATAAAAGGCTTTCAAGAACAATGCTGTAAGCACGCACTTGAACAAGCACTTCCAAGCAGAAGTCAAAGGTTATTTTCCTAATACATAAACGTCTAGGTGTACAGAACTTTTATTCTTCTTGTTTTGTTTTAGTTTTTAAATAATATTACTCACAGATTCCATGTCTGTTGTTTGTTTGATGTAATGCCAAACTTTCGCATCGTCGCCATGTTTGTGATTATTAAACCACAAACAATATAATATGACATGTAGGCGTGTTTGTGCTCTTTCCATACGTTTTCACGCGTTTTTCTCCTGTGATTCTTAAGTTACCGTCTTCGAACTGAATGTTACGGAAAATTTTGTCATGGATGGCACATTATTATTTTACAGTCGACGAAAGTAATTGCCACATTGATAGTTACATAGTCTTGAAATATATATTGTCGTGGATAATTTCAGCACCTAAATTCAAGTGGCGTCAGTGGCTCACCCGCTGCACAGATTCGTTCGCCTGCCATGTTGTTATTACCGATGGTAGTAAGTTATAAACTACAGCGCTGGAGTGTCCACCAGTGGCATACATTATAATGTTTAAACCAAGATTGGTAAAGGTCGGTCGGGTGGGTCAAATATTTCCATGAGAGGACACACAGGCATAGAAACAGGCAAAACGGTGGTCACAAAAGTTAAATTTTTTTTCCGTCAGAAGACAGCAAGTTCTGAAGACGGGGCGATGAATAGGATGACGAACGTAAATAAGTTGTGTTTGTAGTTCATTTAACGACGTTGTCAGGAACTCAAGACAAAGACATTTCAAGTAATCCGGAAGGAATCGTCACTGACGGGTAAGGGACTGAGAAGATATAAGAATCCCTCAGTCAGGGTTGTCGGTGTTCCGGCCGATTTTCAAACCGGGTACGTGTAGAATACAAGTCAGAAGCGTGACAGCTTGAGCCAAATGACGTACGTACACAAAACGTGGCAGCTGGAGCCAAATGACGTACGTACACGAAACGTGGCAGCTTGAGCCAAATGACGTACGTACACGAAACGTGACAGCTTGAGCCAAATGACGTACGTACACAAAACGTGACAGCTGGAGCCAAATGACCTGCATACAAAAAATGTTACGGCTCGAGCCAAATGATGTACGTACACAAAACGGTTCGGCTTTAGCCGCCTGCATGCACAGAACATTACGTCTTGAGACTGGTAACATGCATACAAAAAAGTATCCATTTTAAAATGGTTGGCTGCCGGCTTCAGATACGCAATGCTTATCTATACTCTTCACAGCTAATTGGAATTGTCCTTTTTTGTACGTGTTACAGAGGTTTTTCATCTGACTTTTTATATCGACTTCAGTTAATTTTCACGCGTTTAGAAAAATACACTTGTTTTTATTTTGTAAACGAGTATGATGTTTAGAAGTGTCGCAATATATAAAGATGCAAAAGCAAAGTAAATGATGGATGAATGTACGGGCTAATGAATTGGTGGTTATTTATGGGTCACAGGTGACTCTGTATTTCGGTCCAGTTCCCTGCCTAATACGTTTCTGTCTTTAAACAGTTAATCAACTCTGTAGGTCATTTTTCATCCTGGTTTACTTGCCAGTTAAAGAGAGATATGTGGCGAGTTTTAACACATCTTGCAGTACTCAAGATTGAATATGTCAGTGTTAATCTGCGTTTCTTCCCATTGAGCTACATACTTAAATGTGATATGTAAAATCATGGACAGGCAGCCGTGGGGTTTAGGGTACTATTGCTATAAACATTCGTAGATTGGGTTGCGTGTAGACAACTTACCTTGCTCAGAATACAGCCCAGAAATGGAAACTTGTAAACACGAAGATTAACCCACTTTGCCCCGTTGCATCGTGATTTACGAATGATCACGCTGCGGAAACTGTCGCTGTTTGAATAACCTTATCGCTGTACAAAGAAGAATTTACGAAGGTCGTCCAGCAAGTAAAGACCATTTCTGTATAGCGCTAGAGCACGTTAACACTCCGCGCCGATTGATGTTCGCTCGACCTCAGTTGTCCATTGGCTTTGTTCCAAGGAAGTTTCGCGTCGATTTGCATAATTTGAACAGCTTTTCAGAGTGTTTAAAATGAATATGAAAATCGATAATCCCGCTACGGTTTTTTGGGACCGGAAAGGCGTCCGTCTGGTTGCATTTATGCTGCATGGAACAACCATCAATGCAGAAGCGTATTGTGCAACTCTGAGGCGGTTACGGCGCGCCATTCAAAACTGACGGCGGGGCCTATTGCCAAGCGCTGTGATGCTCCTGCACGATAATGGCGACTATGTTATATATATATATATATATATATAAAACTTGGGGTCTGTAATAATAATACATTAAGTTTTTTAAATTTTTATTTTATTTTATTTTATTTTATTTTATTTTATTTTATTTTATTTTATTTTATTTTATTTATAGCGAATCGGTCTTCGCTTTCTGGATGGCCCTCTTATGTATCAGGAGTCCTTACACAGAGAGCAGAAAAATGAAATTCGCTAGTACCGTGCCTTTTGCTTAGGAAAAATGGAACTGGAACACGTTCCGTCTTCTGTGCATGTATATTCCGAATATTTACTTCTTCGGTATAGTTCGTAGTAAGTGGCAGGGCGATAGTTTTTGTGTTTTCTCAGCGGCGTAACTGAAGTCTCCGCCCTTCTGGGGTATGACGCCACGTTACTCGGTAATCATTTCCTGACTTTTCGAGAAAACGTGTTGGTCTCATCTTTAAGGGTTGGGAGTGTCGGAATTTCCAAAAATCAAAGAGGAACGTTTCGAATTTTAGGCTTTTCAGTTTTTGAAGATGAGGTTAGTGTTTTTCGAAAACTTGTGGAACCAATTATCCAGTGGAAAGGCATCATATTCCAGAAGTACCGATACGTCAACTATCAAGTTGAAGAAATAAAGTTAAATAGAAAGTAAACTTCAAAAAATAATGAGAAGTTTTAAATTAACTATGAAGTATATGTCCGTTCACACTGTAGTAGTAACTATAAACGAGGCTTAGACTATCAAATGTGGCCGTGCATCCTTTTATGTTCAAGGAGTTTAGCCCAAGTGAAGCCCAAGATAAAGTGTTCAACTGACCCAAGACTATATAATTACAAAGTAACTTGTTACAATCACGTATTGCTGTAATTGTGTAGTGCACCTAATGGTCTTAAGATTAAATAACAAGGTACACGCATTAATTGGACATACAATAATTTAGCTCGACTGCTTTTAGTACCTGGATATCTTTCACGCTAGATATTGGAGTCTTACATCATCCATGTTCCTCGCTGTCTAAAACAACTGTCATGATTGCATGCGAGTGTGGCTATTGTGCTGCGTCGAAATGTAACAAGTTTTGTTTCTCAGCCGTACGTTACAACACCAGAAGACGGTGGCAGCGTAATTGAAATTAGAATAAATGATAGTGCAAACTGATTGTCGTCTAGCTGACCGATTTCATAATGTCTCAGGATTTTTTGTAAGGATAAAGTAGCAGAGTGCAGGCACACACGATTATTAAGGATATTAAATCTTAAAAATACGAAACTGAAGACTGTGATTTTGTTACAAAGTTCTTTGACACGTGGGTAGGTCAGTAAAAGATTGCACGCCGTCGTGTTACGTAAGTTCTGACATAAATAAGCCACTGTAGTTACAACTAACGAATTATATGGAGCAAAGTTCATAGTGAGAAGCAAAACGTTCTTCAGCTGTGCCACAAATTCCCTCAAGTTTCATCGAACTGAAAGTTAATTACCGCCTTCACAAGAGCACGCCACTTCTCGCTGTCATCATCCAGGAGATTCGACTCCACGCCTTCACTTCCTGTTTCTTCACAATTCATTTTACTATTGTTTTTCAATTTAAGCCTGTGTCTTACAAGTTGCGTTAATAGCTACATTGCTTAGTGCTCTGTTCTTAGTCTGTTGTCGAAATAAAAATGAAATACGACTCTGTATTTCGATAGACCCGCACCTTATTTCGTGAGGTGAAAGCTTGTATAGACTTCTCGAACAATAACTCTTTCTTCGTCTCAAGACAACGATACAGGTCTCAGAAAGAAGAAGAATAGCTGATGCATGCACACAGCATGCTGCGGATATGTGAGTTATAGGAGCAGCTAACTATGCATACACTCCTGGAACATTGGACAGTTGTGAAGGGAAGGCGGAAGGCCAGGGTGTACCCAACTTAAGGAAGTGCTAAATAAATGTCGCGGCTTAGAAGTTCCAAGCACTGACGACATAGTGTCGATTCATATGCCTTCCACAGTCTCTTAGTTGCATATTGTCACTGTGTTCGTTACCATCATGTTTACCACTAGCAGGTGACCTTTCCTAAGTAATTGGAGCATTCCATATAAGCATGTAAATTACATCTGTAATGTTGACCTAAATAACTAACTAACAAACCAAAGAATCAACAAACTAACAAGATGCTATATTAACAGGGCAGGAAGATTTAATGCCACTAATACCCAACAGTGCCGATCCGAGTGGCCGTGCGGTGTAAGGCGTGGGTCTGCTGCGGCCCATTTGCTGAGATTGTGGGTTCGAATCCCGCCGGGGGCATGGATGTCTGTCTCTTGTGAATGTTGTGCGTTGTCAGGTAGAGGTCTCCGCATTGGGCTGATCACTCGTCCAGAGGAATCGTACCGAGTGTGGTGTGTCTGAGTGTGATCGTGAAGCCTCGATAATGAGGAGGCCCTGGCCCATTAAGGGCTGTTGCACCATTGGAAAAAAAATACCGAATAATGGCATTGTTAAGATAATATTAAAAAGAATCGAAGTGGTTAGTTTCATGGACAATAGTGCTTCCTTTGTTGACGTTGTTGAAATATTCCGTCGTGTTGCTGAAATATAGTCTTACTCTAAATTGGCTTTGGCAGAGTTGGCCTAGCGACTGTTATATCAGCTGCATTCACTTGGTATGTACCTTTGTGGAGTTCTTATATTTTCCAAACCGCCCGACTTAATCGCGTTCTTAGCCGCTTGGCGAAATTCATATTGTGGTGAGAACAGCTTTTTTTTTTAAACATTATATACTCGTATCTTTAGTCTTTTTTAACGCCGCTTTTCAATATATCGCATTATATTGTGGAATGACAGGGTGTTTAGTGGCATATGAATTGAAACGGTGCGAAAGGAATCGGTGGTTACCTAATTCCAGTTATTATGCAGGCATTGCCTTGATGAAATGAGAAAATATCGTGAAATATCAGTCAGTTGAGTCAGCTTCTGGGCCGAGGTCTGAACACGTGACCGGATACGAAGCACGCGTACTAACATCTTACTCCGAATGGCTTTCCGGGGAAGAAAAATCCAGCAGCATTCCTGGATATGCCAGGGACTTCAGCGTGCGTGTGAATTTAGAATGGAAGTGATCATATTCACTAGGGGGTTAATGATATACAGAATGCCTCAGAACGCGTGGTTATAGTTTACAGAATGTACAGAAGAAATCACGTTTAGTAGAAAATGTAAATAAATGTTTTCCTCATCCCTAACCTCTATTTATTTGCACCACTTCGAAACTGAAAGAAACCTAATGTTTGCATCCCGTCATTACAACTTCTAAACTTGTGTGTGTGTGTGTGTGTGTGTGTGTGTGTGTATGTGTGCGCGCGTGTAACGTTTGAAGAAACAGAGGCTAAAATGACTTTATTTTCTACCAATCAGGACTGTCCAAAAAAGCGAAGCAAATGTTAATGGGAGATTGCATTTCTCACGGCTTAATCTACTCCTGTGATGGACATTTCCTTCTGGAATATGACGCCAATAGTCTGGTAGAAATTTGGTAAGGGTTTGGAGCAAACTGCTGCATCCAACCCTTCAAGGCTTCTACTATGCTGAGAGAGGGAGCAGGTTTCTCCGAAACGCTGTACACCACTGCAGACTACATGGCATCACATCCGATAAGGCAGCAAGCTTCTAGTACTAACAGCCTTTTATAAGTCTTTAGACTAGTTGCATATGTTCGTACTGCTCGCCTTGAGCACTTTGAGAAACATGAGAAGGAGAAAGTCCAATAGCGTCTGAGGATTACAGCACTTGTTCTCAGCGGCTTCCTAGATGCATTAAAGAGGTCATCGCGGTTTTGAACTTCTGGCCCATCAACTGTTTCCTTTATACAGCGACAGAGAAATAAATATAGGATAGTGAGAAATTTAATGTGTTCCATGTCCGTGCACTATATTATACGAAAAACATTAAACACCAACAAATGCACAAAGAGTTTTTTTCGTCAATTATAACACACTCCTACATGTTTCGACCCTGCTGGGTCATCTTCAGGGGGAAACTTTCCGTTGTCATTACACTAGGTTGCACTATACAGTTGAGGCGTGAATTCTTTGTGGTCTCGGCTTGTACTGCCTCCATAAGCGGCGCAGTGCACAGTCAACAGCACATTATCGCTCAACTGTATAGTGCAACCTAGTGTAATGACAACGGAAAGTTTCTCCCTGAAGATGACCCAGCATGGTCGAAACATGTAGGAGTGTGTTATAATTGACGAAAAAACTCTTTGTGCATTTGTTGGTGTTTAATTTTTTTGTATAGGAAAGTGAGGTCTGGTGACCGAGGTGGCAACGTAACTGGTTTTTCTAGTTCTATCCATTGCTGAAAAAATGCGTTATTTAGTCTGATCATTACGCTTCTTGGAGTAGATTGACACAATGTCAAAGAGTTACCAGCAAATATTATTACTACGTAAATTATGACATCTGCACAGACTAAACATGACTTCAGTTGTGGAAGGAGTTCTGATTAACAGAGTACAGAGATTGCAGTGTCCGTCATCATTAGTATAATTTCAAGTTTGAGAATGCGTAAGTGATTAACGCTTACGAATCGGGGAAAGGCTATTTACAGTCCTTACTTCACATGACCTCCCTGAACGCTCCTACAAACTATGGCAATAGATTTGAAGCACCCTGTACCTGCAGATATGTAAGCTCGTAGTGTACACACACACACACACACACACACACACACACACATGTATACACTGTGTGTGTGTGTGTGTGTGTGTACACGCATGCATGCGTGCATGTCTTCAACCCTGGAATTTCATTGTCAGGTGTCAGGTATATATATAGTCTATGCACACACATACACCACGGTCGGATATACGAATGTTTAGCGTTGACTACCAATAATATCGACCAAAGTTTAAGGTTGGGAGGTTATCGCTGCTTTTTTTACGCATGAGATCTTGTTTCTAAATGTAGAAGCTGGCTTTTTATTTTGTGGTTTTCCTCAATACCTCCAGAAAAATTCCATTATATCGTCACAAGGTAGGCCTCGGCAGCTTCACTGTACGCAGTCTTCAGTGTATTCTTAATGAATCGTTCTAGCTTTCGACGGTTATGTTAACTGATTAAATTCAGTTGGCATTTGTTGGCTGTTAGATAAACAGCATAATGGCCAATTAGAAAACAAGCACAGAATAAATAAAACACAAGTTATACGAATATACACACATAAACAGTACATGACAAGAGTAAACAAAACATTAGATATATAACTGAAATTTAATTACAAATTCGTTTCGTAGTCCTTACCTCTTCTACCCCCTCACAGTAGGTGTCGAGTTTGTTCACACTTAGACACACACCACAGTCGGTATTACTCCTCTGGACGAGGGATCGGCCCTTAGCAGAGACCTCTACCTGACAACACAAACACTCACAACAGACAAACATCCGTGCCCCCCACCCGTGGGATTCGAACCCACGATCCCAGCAAGCGCTGGGCCGCAGTCCTACGCCTTAGACCGCGCGGCCACTGCGATCAACAAGCTATATTACGTACAAACGTAACTCACTTGTAAAATATCAGTGAACGAGCTACAGTCGTAAAATCTGTTTCAGGGTTGCTGATTGCTTGTTCAGATAGATATAAAAGATAAATATGTTATGCCTCTAGTTTTATGATTTGTGATGGGCAAATTCTCTGCCTTCTGTTACGAAGGTAACAAGACGTGAAATTTGCAGTGGTCGTGAACAAGGTGATTTACGTGTACCGTGTCAGTATTTGCGTCAGCAGAGCTAAGTACAAAGTACGAAATGCGTGTAAGTGTAGGTGTAAAAGGAAGTTGCAGAACTTCGAACACCTGACAACATAATTTATTGGCACTGTGGGTCTATTTAATTATATTTACAAACAGTGACACACGATTCAATGCAGGGGCTGTAACTACCTGTAGCTGCAGAAATGAGAATTATATGAAGCATGAAATGTGATTTGCAGAAATAATGACGAGCCAATTCGACAGGTACAAATCTACCGTGACGAACCGGCATGAGTAGTCCAGAAGCCACGAGGCACCCCCGACTGAAGGATAAAAATTAAACCTGTCGGTTGCCTTTCTCTTACCTTTGTTTTCATTTCCATGTCAGTATCAAAAGTATATAATTGAAGCACACGTGCAAGTAAGAGTAAAATCAGACAAGGTTAACTAAATTCAAGACATATTAGGAGGATTAAAACTAAAAGAACTGTCGAACAGGTATCTAGGATTTGTTTGGCTATAATATAGTGAAAACAACCATATGTTATAGTTCCAAACACGTGCATTCTATGTAGGCCTGTCTATTATTTCGGGATATGACGCTGCGTAACTGGGCATTTGGTCCCGGACGTTTCGAGACGAAGTTTTTGTCTCATCTTCAGGGGGGAGAAGTGTCCTGGGTATTTTGACTGCTTCAGGTCGTAAGAAGGGCTTCCTGAGTGAGCATTCCACTTATTCCGGCATTTACTGTAGAAGTTTATAGTAATTTTAACAGTCTTTGTGACACAGTAATGTATAAAATTAAGAAATTGTTTTTGCTAGAGCAGACCTTTTGTTTTACCTAATTCACTAAAAGATTAGAACAAAATAAAGTACATGTACGTATGTGCCCACTGGTAAGTGACAACTTCAATCTTGTCTCTGAGGAACTTCTTTATGTGACTTAGTCACATAACATTTCATCAGTGCGGCGTATAGACTCCAGAACAGTGTGTGGAGGAAGATGTTCGAAAGCAAGAGGGGAGAAGCAAGAGGAGGCTTGTGGAAATTCCGTACTGAAGAGCTTCATGATTTGTAGGCCTGCTGTACACCAGATATTATTAGGGTGATCAAATTGAGATGTGATGGGTGGGGTATGTGGCAGGCGTGGAAGGGAAGTGCATACAGGATCTTGGTTCGAAAAAATTAAGAAAAAAGACCGCTTGAAACACCTGCACTTAAATGGGATGATAATACAAAAATAAGTCGTAAACAATTATGTGGAATCATGTTAACTTGGTTCGTCTTTCTCATGATGAAACCAGTGCGCGAGCTATTGTGAATACGGTGATGAACCTTGGGGTTCCTTAAAATCCCTTGAAATTCTTGACCATATGAAATCATTTTAGTTTTGTAAGTAAGCAATGATGTTGAGATTGGAAGTGTTACGAAACTAAAGCAATCCCGAATCTCTTCTATTTCAGATTATTTGCTTGTGATGAGTCAAGAGGAAATGTGTCGTGGGTAAGTACCATTTTAGCTATGTTCAGTTTACATTTGTTTGTATTATGTAACGTTATAGGCGAAGAGGGACCTAAAACATCACGAAGAAAGTTTTTACGATCTCCCTGTGGCTACCTTTCTGTAGCATGACTCTTCGTTTCCCCTCTGTTGCCGGTTGCTTACAGTAGTTAATTAGCTAATGCTCGCTTCAACGTACCACAATCCATAAAGATTCAATTCACGTGGAAATTTTGAAGTCTCCTTTGTTATATTCGTGCAGTCTTGTACGACAGTGCTACCAACGGAGATTGACCGAAGGAAAGGATATGTGAGAACGTGTTTAATATATTTTCTGTCTCATTGCATATTCGAAATGTAAAAGTAATGTATGTTGTCGTGCTAGTACGTGAATGGGCAAGTAGGATATTGGTGTAGGGTAGTGAATGTGTGGATGGTTGTGTATATTAACATCTCGGTACGTAAAGGATTGTGAATGGGAGGATTGATGTACTTATTCAATTGCGGACGGATGGACGTATGAGTTACTCTAAAGGTAGTATTATCCTTATGCGTAAGATGTATGGAGACGGAGTTTACCCTCCACACATTCCTAACCTCGGCTCTACCTTCCGCTTAGAAACATTCAATTCCCAGTACACAGTAAAACAAAGAGCCACTAAAAGTTGACCTGTATGTTAGAGAAGTATCGCTTATATATTTTACAGTTTGTAACATGTACAAATATTGTTATTTCTGACTGTGTAACTTTTACTTTTGAGTTAATCCCTGAACATGATCCCAGCCGGGATTGAAACATGTCGGATCAACATATAAATATTTTAATGTAAAGATATTTAGAATAATAATAGTGCATTAGTTGGACGAATATTGTATTTGATTATTTGTTTACTACTTAGTTCCTTCGCCAAACCGAAAGCTAAGGTAAACTTCGTACTGGTACCCTGTTATTTTATGTTCTTCAAAAACATTACCTGAATAAAGGTTGCACAATTATCCAAGGCCCTCTTACCAAGCACTATTTCAAGAGCCGAGAATAACATGAGCTACTGTCATTTACGTCTTGAAATTTCGGCTGCCCGCCATATTGTTATTAGGCCTATGTTATAGTAAGTTAAAATGCACAGTGTTGTGTTTGAGTCTGCTGATGTAACATCCACAAGAGTTTTTGTGATAAGCCATAAAAAATCCAAAGCATCGTATGGGAGGTATATAGACCAAAATACCTGCGCGCGCACACACAATTATAGACAGGATAGTTGCGTCGCGTGTCGAATTTGTTTGTGTTGAAGAAAGCAAGTGTGTTGAAAGTTGCATGCTTGTAAGATGACCATGCTGTGTATATCTGTGTGACATGCGTTTAAATTTTTGAAGAATTTAATTTAAGCGCTTTTATGAAATATGATGTGGGTGTTACGCCATTCGAGGCCGCCCCAGTTCCGTAATTTTTAATTCCCTGCAATCAGTAATAAGGACATTCAGGAAGCGCGGATTTGTAGGTGGTTATGACATTAGCACCACTTACTCTGTGGTCCTGAAGTGATGCATAGTAAAAGCTGTTGGAGAAATATGCAACTATTTTTAAGATAAGTATTAAAGAATGTAAAATAAAACAATTCTCGCACTGTGAATATTCTTCACACCTTGTACTGCTGATGTCGGTAATTAATGAACACTGGCTTTCGATGTGTGAATTTTGGCACGGAGATAGGCCATACAAACCTGCACATTGTATTTTTTTTTTTTTTTTTTTTTTGAAATCAGTAACTACATTTGTGGCTCCGATGCAAATTTGGAGTTTTATGCGACAAATTTAACAAAAAAAAAAAAAAGGAAGGTGATTGCCCACATCATGAAGGAGTGATTCCTCACCTCGAAGGTATATGGAGGTGAGTGATCACCTTCATATCTTGGCAAATTTGGCAGCGGGGAAAGAGATGTTCACTAGTATCAATTTAGTGTGAGGGTGAGTGGACCTCACTGCTAATTGGGAAGTTTTGGAATAGAGAAAAGTTTCTTTCGTCTGACGTAACTGGAACCGCGACCATTCGGTCTTTTAGTAGCAGCCTAGTCACTACACCAACTGAGCTATTCCGGCTTCTTACAAATAAACATATAATAATTTTTTCACAAAAATAATATGAATATAATACTAGGGTAACGGAAATGTGGAACCAGAAATTTATGCATTATGAAATTACGTTTAATATTTTTTTTAATGTAAAGTCATTTCCCCTCTTTTTCATTCCGCTCCTCATGCATGTTCAGTGCCTGATGGTTGTAAATGCACTTTCATGTTTTGAAGAGTACTTGGACTACTTGGCGTACAGTCTAGCTAGCGAAGAGAACAGTCCTCAGTATGGTCAAAATATAGCCTGCTTTATGGAACCCAGATTTTCAGAACCGTGTTAAAAAAGTGTCTCTTCCACGGGCCGATCCCTCGTCCAGAGGAGTCCTACCGACTGTGGTGTGTGTTCCTGAGTGTGATCAAGTGAAAATAAACATCCTCAACACCTGCTGTGCGTAGGTAGAAGAGGTAAGGTCTATGTACGTTTAAAAAGTCCGCCACGTGTACCATTCGTAGTAGCCAGTGGGCATACGAATCAACGAGTACCGCCATTTGTTTAGATTTGTATTATCCTACAACTTTAAAACCGTTGGCAAAACTTTTTTTAATTTTTTTTTAAGAATCTGTACAAAGAATTTAAAGTCACTGAGCTTGTCAGTTGAGCTAAATTAACAGGATACATTAAAAGAAATTATGCATTTCCAGTTCGGCCCATTAATCTTAAACGGCGTAATTCAGCATGTCACACAGCATGTCTACACGAGTACATACTTGCTTTAAAAATAATAACCGAAGAGGCAACATTTAAATATTGGCACTCTTACTCCGTGAGAATTCCCTTCTTTATCTTTTCAGAGATCTATGATGTGGTCACTCCCCCATCACTTTCAGTCAGTCGTAAAGAACTGGTTTTTACTTCATATTTTCAAGTAGCGGGAGATTGTACCCCTAGACAATTGCACTATCAATCGTTTTTCGTGATGCTGCTCCCGGGGGGGGGGGGGGCATCCCAAAAGAAGGACGGTATGTTAACGACCTCAAGTAAAAGTTGGATTCATATTATGTCTGGTACATAAATCTTGTATTTCATATGATAGACCTGGCTTTATGGTACAGACATTCCAGCCTGTATGAGACGCGCATGCGACTTCATTTATTTGATGAACAGCTCGACCTGATGCAATGACCTTTCATACATGAATTCTGTTCACAATTATTGCCCACATAGAACAGGTTTTGCTGTCAGTTACAGTTTCTCTCTCACCAAAAACTATGAGGTCCGCAGATTGCGTTATTTTGTTAAGAACTGTCAAAAGCCTCTTTAAAGAAATGCAGCATTCCTTCCTCCAGATGTATGCCAAAATACAGATGGTTATCCATTGCCTTTAGTTGACTGGAAAATGTTATATCATATGGGTCGAAATCTCAAATGTTACATATTTTCCGCCCTTTCTAACAGAGTATGTCCATCAGTGCTAAGATAGTGAAGTCATCCATGCCGTTTGTCCACACCCACCAGCTGTCAGGTACTTTGTGTTGAGTCGTTGTGGAAAGAAGGTCGTTTGCTCTGTGGCTCTATTATTTCGACTAACAACTAATTGGGTCATTCGTCCTTGAGGGACGTTCGACAGTTGAACACTACCTACGTTCGCTACAGGACAAGCTACCAAGCTCTAAGCCAGTTTAAACATATGGCTACGATAATGCAGTAACCTGCGAAATAGGTGCTGTGGAAATTGTTGGTTTAGTCGTGGAGGTTCACTTACGTGGCCACCCTGTTTGCGACACTTTACACCCCTTGCTTGCTACTTTTCGGGGTTCATGAAGTAGTTCTGTATCGGAAGAAGTTACTGACACGAATGTAACGCTTAAGGTGCATCGTGATCGGTGCTGCTGTCACGTGTAAAAGCCACGAAAGCTTATGGCAATAAACACTTGTTGTTTTGAAACGAACTCGCTTTTGCGTAGCCAGTTCAGATTGCCATTTCGAACCGTAAGCCTCTTGGTTATATTCGTTATGTCACAACTTACGTTAAACATGTTTACGTCGATATTAAATTTTGCACTCACTCAAAGCCAATGGATAATCGCCAGTCAGCTGAAATATGGTAAACGTCTCACGATACATCCTGTGTATACAAGTTTGTTATGATGAAAGCGGTGGGAGGAATAGCCTACATTGTATATGTGGGACACAATGGAAGGATTTTCGTAACTTGATATAGAAGCAGGGAAAATCTGCGATATATTTATTGCCTTCTTAATATTTAAAATAACGTTTTAGAATTCGATTCCTGTATCTGTAATACATCGCATCTCCTTTACAAGCGTGAGTCTCTTTTTTGTAACAGAAGCAGTCGCTGTTTATTCTGGGAATCTGAATAAATATATAAGTACAGTCTGTGAGTAAAATTTTGATTTTGTTTTGAAGTTAATGGCACAAGTGATTAGCAGTACTCTGTAAACAATTAATTTGTTTAACTATATCTTGTCAGCTGTAGCAGTTACTATGCTAAGTCGTCATTGGTGAAAAAGAATAGGATCATAATTACCAATTATACGGTGTGTATTGATTCCATTGATGAGAAATTTTAATGCCTGGTGTTTCGGATATAATATAGAACACTTGGACGTAACCTGCAGTCCCCACATATGTTGCTGTTCGTATCCTAGGTTGTCGAGAATTTGATGGTTAAAGGTTTTGCATTCGTTTAAGTTGTTGCTCCTCTGCCCGCATGGGAAGAGCCATAATGACCGTGTTAGCGATCCACACCCTCCCGTTCTATGCCTGTAAAGTCCATCTTGGAATTATTTTCCGACTTACACCAAAATCTTCCGAAGTGATGTCCGTCCTTGTGATTTTTCCACAAACGTCGTGTTTCTGTTTCTCTTCTTTTCGTTGCATGCTACAATGCCCTTGTCATTTATTCGTGCTTGATGATGCTAATATTTGACAAAGAGTACAAGTCTTTACTTTTCACATAATATAATTTTTTCGGTCTGCCGCCGCTAATTTCTTTCCGATTAGGTCGTAACAAGTGGGGATATAGCAGTACGGTTGTCATAGATAAGTATTTACGTGTATGGCAAACTTGATTGAACTTGATGTGGATGGAGTCAAGCGACAGGTTTTTTTAACCCTTTAAGGACGAAACATTATCCACTTTATTTAAGGACCCAGTTCGTACCGCGTAGTAAACACTTGCCATCTCGTTTATAAAAACCAGTCATTGATTGCTGTAGAGGGCAAAATTCACTGTATTTCTTAGGTACGTGCAAAACACGTAAACGCAGTGTTGGCACAATGTAGAATTTTGAAACTTTAAAACTGGCTGTACGTGCAGTAACTGGTAGGCTTTAAAAGGTTAGGCACGGTGGTGATGATGTACTCTTTCCATAAACTTGGTGGGTATGAATGTCCTGTTGGCTGATTGGCGGTTTCGCAAGAAATCCGTCGCCGGAGTTGTTAAATTTTGCTATTTATTTATTCATTCATTCGAAACTTTTCTTGAGACCAACAACATAAACGATTAGAGTAAAGTTACACGGCACGATTGTCTCAATTAAAAATGTTAAAATTCTATGTGTGTGTTTATGAGCATGCTTCAGGTGTGTTTTCTGTAACTTCATGTTTACATGCCTGTAAAACATAGTGATATCACACTGCGAATACCTTCTTACTTCACGGCATTTTTAGCACTTACCATAAATTTAATACAATTTACTCCCATGTTTTCTCGCCGTCCTCATGATGCAACATTCCTACTGACTAAGATATCTACCGGAACTTCTGCGATCCTCGGCAATAATGTGGACGATCTTACACCTTGGTCTTTGAAAGCAAACTATGTAAACTAGCATCAGTGATAGGAGTATTAACATTTCTCTATGTATTGAGGCCTACAGTCGTGACTGTGGGTGGAATGTGAACGGAAAGCTTTCTTTCCTTACTTGTGTATTGTTGCTTGTCGCCGTTTGTTGTGGTATAGATAAAGTTATCCAATAACAGGCCTGAACAGACGCTTAGGGCTCCAGGAGATTGAGGCTCCCAGATTTTTAGACGGTCGGCATATGAAGGCGGTAAGGTTGTCAATCCTACGCACCGGCCGCCTTTACCCCCCCCCCCCCAAGGAAATATTCCTGGTACTGATTTCTGTTAGAGGCCGAGTCGACCTCAGGGCCATAGTGCGGCCGAAAGGATTATGTCAAAAAGTTCCAGTGACACCATCGGGAATCGAACCCGCGACCTTCCAGTTTATTTGTTGTCGGATATTCAACATAAGTAAAAGAGTAGCGGAAATAACGCAACTGGACTGCGTTAACACCATTACCGAAAATTTTGGTAAGGAAGTACCTTTATGTTCCTTTCATTTCTGTCAACAGTTATGTTCAGTGATATCGCAGGTTTACTTCCACACATCGTTACAGGTACAACTCGTTTAGTTTGAACATAAGTTACGCCATGTTAATTTGTAGATTTGTGAGAATATTAGCATATGTTACCAAAAGACTCTACACGCTTTTTTGGATCGTAAATGTTATTCATCTCATGTGACAAAGCGCTCTAGTAGATCCACTTCTTGGCCGTGTGAACCTTCAATATCACTTTTAATATTATCCTACCTAAGCCTGTGCCTGTCAGGTTATATCTTCCTTTCGATTGCCCTACAAAAGTTATAAGCCCTCCTTAATTCAAACATATATTTCTGTAATTCAAAGTACCCAGTTTTCCTTATCTGCATTGAAAGCTTTATTTATGGGACGTAAGATACGATGTGAAAATATGTGATACACAGAGATTTTTGATGGAAAATAATAATAATATTAAAAATAATGTAGTGTGAAGATTAATATAAATTACATATCGAAATAATCACTATATAATATTCATTTTACCCCTGCCATGTAACCACCAAATCTTGAATTCTTGGTTCAGTTTCTGTGCTTATTGTCAATCGATTTAATTTGCGAAGCTTTTGTTTCGCATTTTAAACACTAAAGACGAATCATGCATTACTTTCCACTTTTTATAATTCTGAAACAATGGTTTTCGTCCAAAATTCCTAGTCCTCCCCTTTAACGATATTATTATTATTATTATTATACACTCCTACAGGGGCAAAATACAGGTTAGTAATTAGGTTTATAGTGTGAGAGAATGCATATTACGGAAGATAAACCTTCATGAGAAACTGACAGTCTGTCACATGCCCAAAAAATTCTTCATCTTTCGTGCATCCCGATATTTCATCGCCGTGTTCACAGTACACACAAAAGAACTCTGTATTGAGCCAGGTATTCATTTCGCACATTCTTACCCTGCTTATTCCAAGACCTGCTGTAATTAGATCCTCCAATCCATGTTCAAGTGCACACAGTTTTCTCTTCTGTTTAGGTTTTCCGGTTAAATTATTTAGGCTGTTTAATGTGTTCCATGTCCGTGCACTGTATTATACAGAAATAATATTCACCAACTAATGCACCAAAATACATACAATCTTTATTCGTAAAAAACTTCTACATGTTTCGACCCTGTTGGGCCATCTTCAGGGGGAATAGTCTGTTACACTGTTGGATGCACTTATACAGTTAAGTGAGAATGTGCCTTTGCTTTCATCCTTCGTTGAGAGGTATCAGGGTATGAACTGCAAGGTTGTGACACAACCTTGCAGTTCATACCCTGATACCTCTCAACGAATCTGCAAGGTTGTGACACAACCTGACACCTCTCAACGAAGGATGAAAGCAAAGGCACATTCTCACTTAACTGTATAAGTGCATCCAACAGTGTAACAGACTATTCCCCCTGAAGATGACCCAGCAGGGTCGAAACATGTAGGAGTTTTTTTACGAATAAAGATTGTATGTATTTTGGTGCATTAGTTGGTGAATATTATTTTTGTATTTAGGCTGTGCTCCTCTGTCACAAGTGTGCTGGTAGGGTCGGTCGAAAAGAACTTTACGTAAGGTATAAAGTGGTAGCAGAGATTGTTGCAACATCCAATATACAGCCGTTATCTGGCGTCTTGGCGATTATCAGCTGTCACCAGTGCTGAGACAAAACCTTGGCGGCCTCAGATTTGCGTAAGATGGCGAGTTGGAAACAGTTGCCACACGATGACTGCTAACACAGGACACGTACATCCATAAACAGGGAATAGAAAAGCCAGTCCCACGATAGGATGATGGCCCGTGTCGTGGCAATGACTCTGTTGAAAAGTAGTGGGGTAGCAGTGCAATTAATTCTGAAGTGTATTTATTGAAGAATAAAATAAAAAGAATGGGATGTATGTATTGTAAGTTTATATCCTGACAGGCTCTCGCATAAAAGTCGGCCGTGTAAAGTTGCTAAGGGGCATCCGCGGACTAAGCTTACGTACGGGAAGGTGGTTTTTAACAGATGTTCTTGTAACGATGTGAGGTTGTGTTTCCGCGTTGTGAGGAGATGCTGTGTAAAAGTGTGTTAAACGGGTGTGGGTCGTGATTACGGACAGTATCGTCTGGTTACATAATATAAACATGACAACAGCTGTTGTACACCGTCGGATTCTTCTTCTTCTCCTTCATCTTATAAAGAACGCTGCGTTAAATGAATTCTTACAAGTCATCTAAATCCCATGAACATATTACTTATGTCAGAGTGAAAACCGTGAAACTAATGTTTCCGGATATCTGAACGTTGTTTATTGGGCGACCAGATGAGATTCAGAATTGGCTGTTTGTCAGTAATGTTTTTCTCGTTACGAAATTTTACAACGGAATGAACATAATAATGACGAAAAGTCAGAAGCGCTTAAGTGATATTTGTTAGAGCTATATTGGCAGTTTCCTTGTGTGTGCTGGTGCTGTCGATATGTGGCACCTAAACGTAACAAGGCAGGGAATGTACTTATAAGATAACTGAACGGCGTGTTCGGATTTTAGCTCTGATTAGCTGGCATCTGTGTGATGCCGTATTATGTGTAGGTCTCTTAGTGTTTATTCGGGTTCGTTGTTTGTTTGTTTGTTTGGTTGGTTGGTTGGTTGGTTGGTTGGTTGGTTAGTTAGTTAGTTAGTTATTTAGTTGGTTGGTTGATTGGTTAGTTAGTTAGTTAGTTAGTTAGTTAGTTAGTTAGTTAGCTTTTAGGTTTGCACGGGTTTTAGTCTTACAACTTTTAAAATATACACTATCATAATTCTGTCTGTTATATTATGTATATGCGAAATGTGGTTTCTGGTATTATGTAAAGAACACAGAGGATGTTGGAAAACAAAGTATGGGGAGGTTGGAATGGGGTAGTAACAGGGATATAGAAAACAGCGTAATGAGCGTCTCTATTGGCGCGCTTCACCGCACATTGTTAGGATGAAGTCGCGGAGGTTCTTATGTATGTAGACGTGTACATGACGTGTGTGAAATGGGAAATGTATACAAAATTGCAGTTAAGAAGCCCGATGGAAAGGGACCATACAGTGATTACGTCAGGAAGACTTATAGGCAGAGCGTGTAGCGCGCAAGGCACTTATGAGAAATGTATGTAGAATTTTATCGGAAACCCCAAAAGATAGAGGTATAGCTAGAATAATAATATTAAAATGCTTAAGGAAGTAGGATGTGTGATTGCCGAGATTCGTATGTTTCAGTACAGGAAACCATGGCAAGGTGTTATGAATAAGGTGAAGAGCGTTCGGGTTCATAAAAGGTGGGGAAGAGCTTGACGATTTGGGCTACTGCCAGATTCTTATAAAGAAATATATTCCATTGAGTGAATTAGTATATTGTTCAGTTTTAGGACATGAGAAAGATTCATAGAGGAACAAAAATAAAACGTTCGTCTTGTTGCTGTTCTTGGAACTGAGTTACATAACAAATCCCGTTGGCAAACACACGTAATGATGACAAATTGCAGAGGAAATTCTGAAGACTCTGCTGCTGTGGTGAGGGCAGATAAATGTTCTTTCTTATAAATAAACGGAAATGAAAGTGGCGTAAGATGAGAAAAAGAGTCGAACGTGCCTGGACAAATTCGGTTGTTAATTATGCGTCAAACTGTTAGGATAGATGACGGATTTACTAATTCGGCTTGTAAAGAAGAAATACCACAAATTGCACGTCTTTAAATGACGTAACCAGCTGTGAGATATTGAAGATGTGTATATGACACGGTAACTTGTAACAAAGATGATTTGTCAAAATCTGCAGCATGTAGTAAGACTTTCTGTAGTGTCCGATGTTACATCTGCTTGCGTTTGGCAAGAATGAACAACGCTCCTAGCGGGAAGTGTTGACCAACGACACAGTTTAACGTCCCAAAAGACTTGAATCTTCAGCAGCACCTCCACTGTTTAGGGTCCTTTGTGAGGTAGAAGAGTGTTGAAAAATTTTTCTGACGGCTGTACTGTAAAACGAATAAGTTTTTGGTGGTGTCAGTGACAATATTGTTGAAGAAAGAAACATTTCTGCAGAGGCCGAATTGAGGAACAAACACAGTTTCCATTGCAGTAGTCTTGAATGTATTAGTTTCATCGAAAATTTTCTGCTAAAACAATTTCTCAATCTTTTTGAGCCACGGCCCATAGTATGCCAATGGCTTTAGCGTGCGACCGCAGGAGTCAGAAATACGAGTTATTGTAAAATAGGAAAACATGACTCGGTATATAAAGGTGACATTTTAATAATTTAATGAAATTAAAATAAACGTGTATGTTGTCAAATAATCATGCAAATCATTTTCTCGTGACCCACTCAGAATACCTTCGCGAACCAAATTTTTGGTTGCGACGCATAGGTCGACAAACGCTTTCCTGAAACATCTTCTGTGTTCCCACATAGTGTGGGATTCTGGTACAACCTAATTATTTGTAACCGTCAGTTGGCGCGTTCCTGTTGATATTTACCCCAAATTCACCCTCCGATACATTGCTATTAAACTGTCCTAAGTCCTAACTCGTATGAGGTTTTTGTGCATTACTACGATCTGAATTCGGTTCCATGAATTTAAAAAGTTAACTTGTTCTATGTATTTATGATCAGTGACTGACTGCTATAAACAATTTTTATGGCTTGCTTTTGAATTACATTCTTCGATCTTATTCTTGCTCCAAACCGAAGTACAGAGTGTCCTAAAAGTCCCAGTACTCAAAGTTTATGAATTAGTATCTTTGAGTACAGGAACTTTTAGGACAGACTGTATAACCGTGTGCTTCTTTTGCCAGCACGAATTTAGCGATGTGCGATATGACTGACGTGGATGCTACAGGCAAAATTCGAACCTGTAATTTTTCTTTTCTCCGGGCCAAAACTACTTAAACCTCGTTACCACTAGGATCGGAATACGGATAATTTAGAAATATGATACATGTAGAGATAAGGAAATTGTGCAATAAAATTCGCATTCATAATTAATTAACAGAATGATAGCAACCTATGTCATGAGTGCATAACGAGTTAGGATTTTTATAAAGTTGTGTAATAGTTACGTCACCTTGCAGCAGGTGTTAATAAGATGAGTGAGAGAAGCGTGACGCTACCAGAAAGTGGAGAATCTGATACAAAAATAACATACTTGCTAAACATGCTCTTTCATGCTTCGTTTTCTGTTACGTTTTCTTTGAATGGGGCGCATAAACTGAAGGTATGTAGAGGTGATTTATGTCTGCCTTCCCATCCGTTAGCCCGTTCGCGTATTTCACCTGCGGAGCGCGTGGACCAGTTGTGACTAAATTTGACGTTACAGTTTTTTCTCGATTATCACAAATACCAAGAAGACAGAAATAATATTTTGACGACACAATACTAGGCAAAGAACGCACGGTTCTTCTTTTTGTACCGCGGTTCGACTGCGTCTGTGGATGATTGTCTTATTTAAAGTATCAAAAAAAAGCGTTGGTGAACATTTTTAGACCGCGACGATTTAAGTATGGAGAAAATTTACGAAATAGGGTGCTTCTTGACCTTTCAATTATCAACATGATCAGCAGCTGATAAAAGTTCTACAGATTACTTGTAAATTGTTAAAAGAGCAGACTGGTTGAAAGATTTTTTTGAGCGCACAGGGTGGTGTTGCAATGAGTAGAAAATACCTGTGATATTAACTGGATTGAACTGTCTAAGGATAATTTTAATATTTTCCATACCGTATTGGTAATTCAATTTTGAACTTAATTATGGTCGCCAGCCATAATATTTTCCTTCTTTTTCTGCTATGTTTTGTGTCCCTGATAATGGTGGGCTGCCCATCGAAACATGTTGCACCGCGCCTAATGAAATTTTAATTTTCAAATCTTAAATTGAAATAAATCTGGTGTATATTGTGTTAGAGTTGGTTAATATATCAGGCATTGGCAAAGGATTTTGTTCTGTGAACACAGCAATTTAAATAAATGTCCTCCATCCTGATACTATTGAATTACATCTTTTATTTGGAAGAAAAAAGAAGTATTTTGGAAATATAACATACTTTTGTCATTTACATGTATTCGTTTTGTGGTCGTAGTTTTAATACAATTCTCCAAAAATAATTTCTATTCATTGGACACAAGTTTGTGAAATGGAACACTAACATTTCTGCTCTCGCCGTTGCTGATCAGGCAGTCGTGGGAGACTGAAAGCCAGGGCTTCTCGGATGAGAGGTGACGTAATGAATGCTCTCGTGCGGTCTGCCTCAATCGACAAACAGAATGAGCTATTAGCTTCGATTTGCATGCGATTGAATGCATGTTAAGTGGTGCCAATCAGTGGGTGTGGGAGGGACACTTTGAATGGATAGCCGGATAGCCAGCAGTTGTGGATCTGTGCAAACACAGACTAAAGAACATTTAAGAAAATCTGGGAAGGATTTCTAACGCCTGTTTTAATTGTGCAGCTTAATTATAAATACCGAAATATCGGGAGCCGAAGAGTAGTAGTTATGTAAGTCAGTAATCTATTTCTGTGCATAATTTCTGGTTAATTCAGTTCCCCATAATGATGACCGAGTCAGATTTTCACGTCGTATAGCTTTACATATATAAAGCTACAGTTTTAGCACTTCGGTCTAGATCTGAAATTGATTTCTCATGCTGAATTTTAAAAACCGCACATTTAGAATGTGTCGCAGCAGAATTCTGAGGAAGACATTTGGATCTAGTGGCTGAAGGAAGAGGAGGATGGAGAAAATTTCAAAACGAGGATTTTCAAAATTTGTAGTTTTCGTCAGTATTATTGTGGCGTATTTAATTTTGTACATCTTCCGTGCAGTTGTTTATTATACAAATTTAATAATCAACTACTGCACAACTAATTTATAAGCTCCGACATATTTCGGCCGCAACTATTCGGCATTCTCCCTGATGATGGCCGAATAGTTGCATCCGAAACATGTGGGAGATGATGAATTAGTTGTGCAGTAGTTGCTTGATTTATAAATTTGTATTTTTATGGCGATTAAATCAATGAAGATAGGATGGGCTGGACATGTAATACGCATGGAAGTAGAAAATTTTAGCCATAAGCTTGAATACACAGACTGTGTGAGATACCTGGGCATAGAGAAGCGGATAATAGTAAAGGGGATGTCAAAGAAATAGTACGTTCGGTTACGGATAGGATTTGTCTGTTGCAGTGTAAATGCCAGTGGCAAGCTTTTGCGAACTCGATAACAGACAGTCAGGTTCAAATAAACGGTGGGAGTTTCTTGACCAGAAAAGCGACTATCGGTTATGGCAGAAGGACTTTCCTGCATGCAGTTAACAATATTGAGACAAGTGTCGTAAAATTTTAAATGTACACATTTATAGTTCTGCAGGGCATGCATTACGCCTTTGATGTTATTCATAAGTGTTGCTTCCTGTGTTGTTGGGCTTGCAGAAATTAGAAATTCATCACATGCATTGTAGCTTACAGAAGCCTGCAGCAGCAACACTCACGCCACTGCCCAGCCATCGTGCGGTAAGCTTCCTTAGTTGTCACGCGTCTGCACCCCCGCACTGGTAACGTGTTTTAAATTACATTGTACGGTGTACGAACAACTGTCGGCGCAGTTCCGAGAAGTAATGGTCTGCCTTCAGTTATTAGCCATGACTTGATTTCGGTAATAGAAATTATATCCTCGTGCGTGAGTGCAGAAAATTTTAATTTGTATATCATTGCCTCTAGTTACGGGGACCGAAGTTTGCGGTCGGGTAATTAGGACTGCTGCTACGTATCCGGGTTCAAATATCGGCCCGCAGAGCGACTTATGATGGAGATACTTTGTGGCTTTTCTACCGCCTTACATGTAAATGCCGAGATAATAGGTGTACTTCAATTAGGCTGCAACGACTTCCATCCGCAACCTTTCCAGCTCACTAATCGCTAATCCCATCATTCGAATGTACGTAGTCGTGGCTACTAAGAGCCTCATCAAATAAACCGTAAGTAAATAAATCTAGTTATTAGACTTACACACAAACTTACTTCCTGAATGACAGTTTGACATACTTCCTTTCAAAAGATGGCTGACTTAATAGAGAGGCAGACTTAGTAGCTAACTGATGAACTGGTTATGTGTGTTTGGGTTAATTTAGGTTTTCAGTAAATATTTTCTCCCTCTATGGCTGTCCGGTTCGTTTTTGGTCATTACCTCCCCGTTACCTAGATTTCGAGACGACTGAATTTTTGCGAGGCGAGGATTCAGCCCCACGTCCAACCCCTAACCTGGAGGGCCAGGCAAGCTCTTTGTCCAGGACCTCGCTCAAAACCTGTCCGACATGAGTTGATCTGCCAGCAGCTAGGCTGGCGCCGGCATTAGACTTCACTGGTGCACGCAAGCTCCATCATCCGGCTAAATATGCCTTCGACAAATTGGAGATGCCTTCGAGGGAGAAGACAAGCGGAGGTCACGTTAGTGTGTAACGTTATGTTGAAAGATTACATTAGGTCCATTACCATCCAGGCAAACTCTGCATTAGGGTTGGTGTTTCTTGTATTTTATTTCTTTATGGACCCAATATCTTCAGCATATTCTGAGAACATTCACAACATTCTTCGTCGCAGCTAAATTGTCGGCATTGGTAACATGGTTTTTCTTTTTGGTCTTCTCATCCTTGAATACAGGCGAGCATGCGTATTTGAGTGGTTCGTTGTGTCTTGACGTTCTGTGTTATTTTGGTTTGAATTCTGTTGTTTTATGTACAGTTAATATAGGATTGCATCAAGTTTGATGGCTACTTAAATTAGGCTGGTCATGTCAACTTGATTTATCAGATTAGGTTAGGCTCAGATGTGAGAATATGCCAGAAATCGTTGAGTTCTTTTCGATTTCTGAGTTATGTGATGTCAAGGAAATGCTCTGTTCTGTCAACATGTCGGTGTCTTTGTCGGCGTAATTTTCAGTACCGTCGTCCTCTGTAACAAACTCTTCCTCTGCCGCAGTTCAGACATGGAGCTGTGTGTTTGCTTTGAACCCTATAGCTCCAGCCACTCTGCAGTATGTTCGCTATGTTATTTCTCACGCGTGAAGAGTCATAGTCTGAATATGCGCTTTTGTCCTGAGCTCTTCGTTCTTTGTTACCCTTGCATATGTACATGTGGCTGAATTCTTGTGTTATTCTGTTACGTGGTGTTGTGTCGTGCTCATTGTGTTAATTGAGTATTAGTTAAAGTTTCTATGGCATTTTACTAATTTAATTTAGATTTTGTGAGGACTGTGTCGGAATGTTTCCAATGTGCGTTCAGGCTCCTATTGGCTTTATATCACAGACGACTTCAATGTTCGACGCACAATGCAGTCGCCATTTTCAGGGCGAATTTTACCTTGAGGACAGTAACAATTTTTAAATCGAAAGGTTGTATGTAATAGCTTCAAAATACGACGCCGATAAACCCTGATTGCTGAAGTGACGTTCGTAATTCATGTTATAAGTGTATATAAGAAATATCTTTTCATGGGCGTATTATTCTCTGGCTGATCTCATTTAACTTCTCAGAAAGAAAATTAAATTGGTTATTGGAGTAATCGACTGATCCAAGCCATAGATGATCTCACTACAGGTAATGACAACCTCAATTACCTGTCTTTGCAAATCTTTGTAAATAACAGTCATGTCAAATTATCTACGTTAAATTGCCCTAGCTTTCTCATAGATACAAAATCAAGTAGCTTATATGATGAGATTCTGTGTTGAATATTATAGCTGTAAGACAGGATTAACGACTCCATTAAATTACACGTAATGGGATATAAAGATCCTTAAAGATCCGAAACTTAATTGATATATTTTCTTACAGGACACCAATAAAAAATTAATTTAAAGTCCAGTTTAATAACATGCGGTTTAGTAACATTGCGCTAAGTGTTTGACTTCAAGTTTATCATGTTTGTGACTTAGTACTGTGGCCATGAGGTGCAGTGAATACGGTGTCAGAGACTCTGTTACCTTTCAGTTTACTGCAGAACGTCACCTATTTTTCTTTGACCAGTGACTTTCGAAGGCGATCATTTGTAGGCAAGGTAGTATATAAGCGACAGGAGATGTAGTCCGTTCCTGGAATACCGGCATAGTTACGTCTTACATTGTAAGTTCAAGATTTTTTTCTATATTAAACTCGTGTATTAACTCTACGACACAAAGGAGCCTGTTTGAGAGAATATAATTAGAACAAGAAGGTGGACTTAAAACAGAGTAACCAGTAAGTGGATGGAGGTAACTACATGATGAAGAGCTTCATGGTTTTAACGCTTTGACGAATACTATTATTGTGATCAAGTGGAAAAAATATTTGATGGGTTGAAAATGTAGCACATGTGGGAGAGGAAAATACATGTAGAGCTTTAACCAGAAAACCTACATGGATAACAACACTTCGGAAACAGGCACATGGGAGGATAATATTAAAATGGTCTCTTAGGGAATTGACTCTGAGGTTGTGGGTATAATTTATCTACTTAAGGACAGATTTCAATGATAGGTTACTCTGAGCATTGCTATGAACTTTGGGTTTCCGTAAAGGGCGAGTCTTTTCTAAGTTACGTTATCCTACTAACTCTCAGGTGTTAAATTTTAAACAAAGTCTTACCCCAGTGGGCTTGTTGGATTTGATGATATGTAACGAGACTTTCTTTCAGTTTCCAATAAAGGGAAGCGAAAACACTATTACATTCTGTAAGTATTTTAAGTTCCGCTAACATTTCACTTACACTTAAAGCAAAGTTGTCCCTGTGCATGCGGCGAAGCATTTGGAGGAGAAGTTTAGCTCCACTTGTTCGTAATCTCGGCATTAGATTGACCTGAGTGGTCAGCTTCACGGACCGGCCACCTTACCCCCCTGATCCCCCAGTTCCTACTGAGTAGGAGGCTGTCGGGGCCTCAGAACTGGTGCGGATGCTTCGGAGGAAAGAGAACACGCACCTTTTGTCCTTGCAGGGAACTGAACTACTGTTCTTCGGACATCAAGCCCGTAGCCTAGCCACTATACGGGTTTCCCTATCGCGAGTCCCCTCGCTTACACGTGCGTGCCTTTTTGTAGTACGCTAACGGTTTAAACGTTAGACAGAATGCCTTTGAAGTTGTATTCTTAAGAATTATAAAGTGTATGACTGAATACAAATAAATAGGTATTTAACCCAGCGGCACACGTGCTAATATTTGTGCTTCAAGTAGCGTGACAAATACGGTATTGACATAGCACTGGGCGTAATTTACAGTCACGCGATTATGCAAAGCAGAGGATGTACTATGTCATGGTTATGGCAACATTTTTTCGTAACTACAGGAACGTTATCACTTGAAGTGTGTCCGCGTGTCCTTGTATGCGCGCGCACGTGTCCATCATAGGAGAATATAAGAGTGGTGCTTGTTTGAGCACAGGACGAGTAGCAAATTGAACCTACCGGACAGGAAGCAAGAGAAGGCCGAGAGAAAAACGTAGTGAATGATGTCGTTATATTCTTAAATTTATGGTCGTCTAAAATTAAATAATTGGTTTCAAATATGAATATCTCATTTATTTTGAAACATAAAGTCTTGGGGATTGTTATGAAATATTTGTCTACTCGTTTTTCTTTCCTTGCCTGTTCTTCCTGACACATTCTTGCATACTTCTCTCACTCAGTGGAAGTACGCGTAGTATTTTATGCTTAAAAGAGGCGGTACAATGTCGTGTCGCCAGATTGAATCACAAAGCTTCAAAGGGCTTGGTGATTTGTAGACCATTTTAACATTTCAAAGCAAAATTCGACGTACTTTTGGAAAAGTTCCCCCACGAGTCAAATCAATTTTTCGTAGCTTTAGTGAATTTAAGGAAAAGGAAGTGTGTTAAAAATCACTGGGAAGAATGCAGACTTCAGTGGGGGACGTTGAAAACACAGCTTACGTATTATACACTAAGTCCGAACGCGATGAAGCTTTGGGAATTCTCTTGAACGAATGGCACCATACTCACTGCGATAGGCACATGATTGTGCCGCCACTGACATGAGCGCGTCGGATTGCTGTTTGAATTCGCAGCAACAGTGACGAATAACTTTATGAGGTTCAGAATATTTCGCAATAAAGTCCCTCAGTATGTGTTTCACAACGAATAAGGATCCATCTTTAAAACTAAATTTTCACTTCGGTAACTCAGTACAGTATTATTTGTGTGACGAAGTCAGGCTGGATTAGCTGGGCAGACTTGTACCACGCACGAAGGAAATTGTAACTGCATATAAAATTTTAGACAGAGAATCGGGGGGAAAAAACTCGCTACAGATCTAGGGTAGGGGGAAAATTTTACATAGGTCTGTCTTAAATAAAACTAACGTATGTAGATTACATTATACCAGATCAAGGTTGGGTAAAATAGAAGGGTTTTATGAATTCGGTAGTGAAACTTCGAGTTCCATAAAACATGCGGAACCTCACGACTGGCTAAAAATTTGCCAGTTCTCGAGAGGAGCGGCAGTTTCCTTGAAGTTTTGTCGCATCACACTTCTTATTTGTTTTAAATACTGTTCGTGACTCCCCGTTTCGACAGGCTTCAGATTCACGATTACGAATTTTCGTATAATAGCTTGGAGGATGTGCTGTGCGGTGTCTGGCTCAGCGTAGGAACCAAAGGAGCAAACTTTTAAAGTCCGTATGGAACTTCGCTTCCATAAAATGCGGTTTTTTTTTTGATAAGCTGAACAACTAACAGCTTCTCAGGAATGACTCTGCTCCATGAGGTTAGTATAATCGGATCATGAGGCAAGAATTTTGCAATACTGTCTCGGCCTCTCTCACAATGTACAGTCGATCTCGTGTACAACCGGTTCTGTGACCTTTGAACTCTTCGTATAGGGCGAACTGACCTCCCATCGCAGGGGGCGGATCTGCATCTGCCTTATCTGAACCTCACACAGTCTGTCTAACCGCAGCAACAAGTCGGAATATTGCAAGTATTCCACTCGCATGGTGATCGGTATTGTAAACGTTTGAATTGGGAAGACCCCCCAGTCTCAGTTTGATTAGTTTTCTGCGTTCGAATCTGGATTCAGCTATTGGTCGTATCGTGATACCTAGGAATGGGAGAACATAAGGATAAAGTCTTGGAGAGATACAAAGGAACAGAGACGAAAACTTTAGAAACACAAGGAAATAATCGCCATGTCCTTTCTTCTTTGGTTTTTGTTGATACATTTTATGCCACTTTGTATTTCTGTAGGCCTAATTCTATCTTAATGTATCTACAGTATCGATTTTAATATTTTCCTTATGTCCTATTTGATTAGCGATTTGCATTGTGTAGGCGTCCTCATTACAGACAAGTGAAGAAGGCGATACTGTTAAGGTATAAGTTATCTTGCACGAACGGTTTTTGTGTGAACTTCATCGACCATAGCATAACGGGTTTAACTGCAGGTTCTAATGAGGGTAGTAAAGCCTGAAGTCCAAAGGAATAGAGAAGTCATTTAATCGTCTGAATATTTATTAATGTCTCCGAGAATCCATTACAATTTGTACATATTAAATGTTTTAATCAGTAGTATATTAACCTTTTAAAGCCTAGCGGTAACTTTACGTACCGCCAGGTTTAACATTAAAAAATTCTACGTGGTGCCCACATTGCGTTTATGTGTTTTGTACGGATCTCAGAACAAACAGCAACTTTTGCCTTATAAAACATTAAGAGACTGGTTTTTATAACCGAAGTGGAGAGTGTTTACAGCGCGGTACGCACTGAGTCCTTATACAAAACAGATACGCTTCGTCTTTAGAGGGTTAATTATTCATATCAGTATAATTAGGTGCGTATTGCGAGGGTTGCTTGTAAGCTGGTTTGGTTGGTGAGTGCTCTTGTATCCGCCATCTGAACAAGCTTACACGTAACAGACATTCGTTGTTATAGGCTGAACCTACAGCGCTTTTCCTCTGACGTTACGCAGCGATGCGGCTTGCCCAAAAAGCTGCAAGAATCGGATATAAACTGTTTCGTACAACTCTTGCTTGGGACATCTATCGTTCCGATTAAAAATATTGAGTCATGCGAGTGTTATATTTCAGACGCATGCAGAAAGGCGTGTAGGTCTTTATTTTAGGCGCCTTACTTTTGTCTAATTTTAAACAAAGAGGAACGTGAAGACAAATGTAAGTAGAACACTCCAGTGCTCGGTTTCGTGAAGATACGTTCGTGGGTTCTGGTGTTGTTACACGCTGAGAGATGGATGGACACTTATCACGAACTTTAATATGTGCATCTTGCAACTGTTTATAAGGGCCAAAAGTCATGAAACGTGTTGTTAGTGCATTTACTATCTGTACCCGAGCATTTAAATTACCTTTGTTATTTGGTTGGTATCCTAACTGTGAGACACTAGTGACGCAAGATTTGCAGACCCGGAAGTCTGTGTATTTGGAAACCATGATTTGAGAGTTGTGCCCGGATCGAATTCCTGTACTTGCAGTTATCTGGAACAGAATTTATTGAATTCGGCTCACGGATACTTGTCGAAGTAGATGTAAAGCGACTTTGTCATTTTTAATCAGGGTTTGCAATAAAATGTGCCAAGTAATCATCTATAAATGAGACACTTAATGACTGTGGTTTGACGCATAGCAAATAAATCCTCGTAAACCAAGTGGCACTGTACAACAAATAGCAGTAGCCTATTTTAAGCGAGCATTCCGACGCCTGGATTACCTTGGGCTGGCATAAATAGATATTAAACTCCCAAAACATATAACTCATTTTTTTCTCTTTGGGACAGTGTTTAAGATCTGATTGATCTATGTCCTTGCATATCATAGATGTAGATAGTATTGTGCAGCAATGGGAAGTCGGAGCCACAATTAAACGGGTCGCCGCCTCCTAACTCCTTGCGTCGCGCTTGAGCGCTAAAGTAGAAAACAGCTACCGGTTGTACACAAAATTGATAAACTTCTTGGACAGCACTGTATTTATAGTAATCAAATATATATACGTAAAAGCCTGTAACAATTGATTTAGTGTGTAACGTCCATCAAATTCTTACAAGATCTTAATACTGTCAAGTGGAAAGCATTGCTACAAACGCCGTGGATACTCGCGTGAATATTATGTTAACCCTGTCGTATGACGGGGCCATGCCCAGTGCACGTGTAAGCCGAAAGGCAGAGATGTGTGAGAAGCAGGACGCAAAATTTGTTTGTATATCTCTGAATGTCGGGACGTGCAGGTAGCGCCCGGTCCACGTATTAGAAGAAGGGAAAGAGGAAATTGCCCTCGAAAATAGTACACGAGCGTTCTTAAATCTATCAACATAGAAAATTTTGAGGTTACATTTTATTTCAAGGGTGCCGGAGAAATGTTAACATAGACTAATCGGAATCTTTGCCCTCTTTCTAAAGGACGTGCCAAAAAATTTTCAAAACTCGTCACTCCATAAAACCGAAAAATAAAAACATTCTTGTTACTTTAGCTGGTTTATTTATTTATTTATTTACTTACCTACTTAACGAAGCTGTTGGTATATGAGATTCTACAAACTCAAATCGAAGGATGATCAGTCTGTAGTGAACTGGACAGATTGTGAAAGAATGCGCTAGTGGAGTATTCTCAGGCATTGTCAGAGGATATGCTGGACGGGCTGCGGCAACCCACAAGTAATCTCAGTCATTGTAATAAGACTGTAGGCCGTGATTTGAATCCGGGACGGGGGGGGGGGGGGCCGCACCGCCCGAGTATGAAAAAGAAGCAGTGCAAACCACTTGACCTCGTCTTGCAGTGCGAAGATTGGTTTAGTGGTGATGCTTTAGATTTGTATTCGGATTTGCCATGTTCGAATCTTGCCCACGCTACAAATATTCCTTGTTTTTTCACCGTATATTGTTATTCTAAAATCACGTCAATATTTTGAAATAGGTGACCGTTTTTGTAACATAGTCCTTGTCGTTATTATTTACAATTTTCCGACTTTTTCGATATTTGCAATTTCTCAAGTAGAAGGAGTGTTGTTAAACAGCAATAGAAAAAGACTGTTTCAACCCACGAAATGTTGTGGTATTCTTGGAGACGACAGCAATAAATGAATACTTGAATGTATGTTAGCTGCCTCTAAATAAGGTAATAAATTTCCGTCCATCCTGTAAGTCACTTAAATAATTTCTTGCTGATGGAAATGACAGCTCTCTGTTACATGTAATGTCAGCTGCCTATGTTTCAGTGAAGGCGTAATCTTTTCATCGGGTTTTAATTTATTTCTTTATAATATTCTCATTCCAAAGGATGATAAATCCACTAATTGGATGAATTATTTATGAGCATTAGAATACACAAGCAGATTGAAAGAAACGTATGCCTTGTTATTGCGATAAAATACTCGTAGAGCAATGGACGTCATGTGTTGACGAGGCTCGTCTTTTGTAAACAAGAGTTTGATACAAGAGGAACACAATTATGAACTTCAAAGACGCGTTTTTTAAACTCGTGTATCGTAGATCTTATTTTGTTGTTGTGGGAGTGGGATGGTGTGCTACAGTTTTGTCTAAACATGTCTTGCAGATAACATTATCTACAGTCAAATTGAAATAGTGTAGATAATTTGTCCACAACTTGTTTGGAAGATCACGTTTTACTGCGGAGAAGTTTTAGGCTAATAATGGGTTACAATCTGGTCTACACATATCATGTAAACCATGTTTTACCGCACTGTGAAGGCATAACGGTGAGTCAAAGAATAGCTGCACACATTTTCATCCTCCGCGCTGGATGGATGTGTGTAGTCAGCTTCACGCTTCGGCTGCTTTGCCCCCATTTCAATTTGAATAGAAGGCTCAGTACGTCCCAAAACCGATCTGGACGCTGCAGAGAAGATAAAATGTTTTGATCGCTGCCTGAAATCGAACCCCGATTCCTTGGTCTCTAGAGCGTAACAAATCACTTTACCGACTGGGTAACCGGTTATCAAGAAGCAGGTGTCAGAATTATAGACGTAAAGAGTAAAGTGTAAGAGAAAGACATGACAGGAGGGGTCTGAGACCTGTAAAGTACGAATGAAGACGAATGGCTCAGGTCAAGAGGAAGCATTGATACATACAAAGGTACGGACGACAGGGCAATGGATGGGCCAAAGAGATCACGCGAAGTGGATTCTGAGTTTAGTGTACATACAGGTCTAGAATTGCGTAAGGCGAGTAGAAGAAGGTTGTTCAGTGTCCAGAAGGCACGCTTCACGTTGTAAAACAGCAATATTTAAGGCAGGGCTGGCCAACTTCAACCCAGAGGAGGGCCACATAATTCGTTAAGGACTTGCCTGAAGGCCGCGCGTGTGTATACATATATCGAAAGGTGGGGTATTGAATTAACTGGAAAGCCGTTATTTACAAACAATAAGGAATGCTAAAAGTACGGTAGAATGACAAGGTAGTAGGCCGTACTACGTCGGTAAAATACAAAGAATGGTTGGTTTACTAGATGGTGTCTTGAAAGTGATGAGTTATACGAAATAATAAACACCGACTAATGCACCAATATATATATATATAATCTTATTCGTGAAAGTCTCCTACATGTGTAGTGTAGTATCCATAGTGTATCAAAACTATTCTCCCTGAAGATGACCCAGCAGGGTCGAAACATGTAGGAGACTTTTACGAATAAGGATTATATATATTTTGGTGCAGCAGTTGGTGTTTATTATTTCGTATGATACGGTGCACGGACATGGAACACATTAAATTTGTGATGAGTTATGTTATCCTGTTCATTCTGTGTATTATCGATGATAAGATCGCTCAATATTCGCTCCAACAAAATGCGCTGTATTTTTTCCAAGTGGTGTGTATTACAGTATCTTGCTAATCGAACCTACGTGTTTCGATACCTCGTGGTATCATCATCATCATCATGATGATTCATATATGCATTGCTAGTTCAGTTTTGTGAAATGTTACTTTGATATGAATCCCTGATGATGATCCAGTGAGGGATCGAAACATGTAGAACTGATCAACAAGATACTGTAATGCAGAATATCTGGAAACAATGCAGTGCATTTTGTTGGGCTGAATAATGCGTGATGAGTTACGGTTTGTAAACATTTTCTGTGCTAATAGAGTTGCAGATTGAAGTCGGGGAATGCTTGCTATCATTCGGTGCAGAATCTTTTGTCTTCCAGGTTGCTATCCAAAAACACAAAGATTAGGGTATACAGAAGTACAATTTTACCTGTTGTTTTGTATGGGTGTGAAACTTGGTCTCTCACGCTGAGGGAGGAACAAAGACTGAGGGTGTTCGAGAATAGGGTGCTGAGGAGGATATTTGGGCCTAAGAGGGACGAGGCGACAGGGGAGTGGAGAAGACTACATAACGAGGAACTTAATGACCTGTACTCGTCACCAAATATTATTCGGGTAATCAAATCGAGAAAAACGAGATGGGCGGGGCATGTAGCACGTATGGGGGAAAAGAGAGGTGCATACAGGATTTTTGTGGGGAGACCTGAGGGAAGGTGACCACTTGGGAGACCCAGGCGTAGATGGAGGATAATATTAAAATGGATCTTCGGGAACTGGGATGGGTGGGCATGAACTGGATTGAGCTGGCTCAGGATAGGGACAGGTGGCGGGCTGTTGTGAATGCGGTAATGAACCTTCCGGTTCAATAAAATGAGGGGAATTTCTTGACTAGCTGAGAAACTGTTAGCTTCTCAAGAAGGCCTCTGCTCCATGGAGTTAATAGAGTTGCCATATTGTGTTGTGTAGACTTAGTGTATTACGTTTGTTAAACTGTATTACTGAAACTTTCACGTGACCAAGGGTCGCAGATACTTACCTGGAGGGCCACATGCGGCCCGCGGGCCCAGTGTCGGTCAGCCCTCATTTAAGGCATCGCACTTTCCATTCTGCCTTCCACTGGCTGTGTACAAATGCAATAACTTCCGTAAAGGTCCCCGTTCTCTAATCCAAATGAGAAATTCAGCTTCCATCTTGACGCCCCGTCAAGCGGTTAAATGAAACATATTTTGCAAATATGTCACATAACCGAGTTCAAATACAGGTCAAGAGGTGGTGGTAGTATTTGGTGGGGAAAAGGGGGGGATGTGGGAATGTTGACTAACGCAGTATGTGAGTGCGATAAGTTTAGGCCGATGTAAAATGCATCTGACAGCAAGTGACCAGCTACGGGCGGGAGAACAGGTCTTCGATCGTCAATAGGTCCAGAGACATTTATTTTCAGCAGTAACTTTAGACCGGTTCTGCGGTCAATCCAGCCTCATATCCAAAGGGTAAAGGGGATAAAGCCGTCGTAATGTGCAGCAAGTCACTGTACGCCTGATGACAATGTACCTTGGCACACTATGGTACTGTCTAGGTGGAACCGAATTTACCTTGGCGTGCTCGCGAGTACACGAACTGGGACCGCATAATGAGTAAGGTGAATCGAGCCCACTTTTACACAAACCACTCATCTGTGCATAGGTCACACATGAGTATAGTGGTATTGTCCCTTCTTGCGTCACGACCAAATTTGTGAACGCATTTCCCATTTACCCTACGCACACTAGGCCTATATGTCTCACTTATTTCATGGTTACTGATTTTATGATCCCAGTCAAATACCCAAAAATAGTTGCCTGAGTGGTAATTAAGTACTGCGTTGTATAATTTTGTTCTTTATTCTGACAACTAAGAAGAAACATATCAAAAATAGATGAAAGTTTCGTTTCGTTGTCATTACTTCTTCTACTTATTCACAGTAGGTGTCGAGGTTGTTTATTTTCACTTGATCACACTCAGACACACACCACAATCGGTAGGACTCCTCTGGACGAGGGATCGGCCCATCGCAGAGACCTATACCTGACAACACAAACACTGCACAAGACAAACATCCATGCCTCCGGTGAGATTTGAACCCACGATCCCAACAAGCGCTCGGCCGCAGACCTACACCTTAGACCGTGCGGCCACTGGGATCGGCTAGATGAAAGTTAATGGGATAAATAAGGCGAGGTGTTAGGTTGTCATAGCGATGTTGATTAAGGTCTAAGTTTTGTGGGGTATGATACCGTATCGATTGGTAAGTTTTAAAGAAGAAGTCATATTTCATAAGGCCGAGCCCAGTGGCCGCGCGGTCTAAGGCGTAGGTCTGCGGCCGAGCGCTTGTTGGGATCGTCCAGAGAAGTCCTACCGACTGTGGTGTGTGTCTGAGTGTGATCACGTGAAAATGAACAACCTCGACACCTCCTGTGAGTAGGCAGAAGAGGTCAGGACTACGAAACGTAACGATATTCCATAAGACTCTCCATCTTCAAGACAAATAATTAAACATCTAAAGAACTTTACAAGTCTAGAAAGAAGTTTATTCCTCAGTAAAACATAACAAGGGAAGAGACAAAATAGAGAAACACAGTAGGAAGGTAGATTATATAAGCCAGATGTGTAAGAGGAACCATGGCCTGTTGCTCAAATTAGTTACATCGTTGGCCCATGTTTTCCAGTGCCTGTCATAGTGTATCAAGAATAAGTGGGCTTGTTTGTCAGCGACTGTCAAATTGCACGGCAGTTACTTGAACTAGAGTGCGTTATAGCGGCGCCAGCAAGTTTAAACTTGTGTTGGATCGTGCAGACAGTGAGTGGCCGACTTACTGAAAACACAGTAACAGGCTTACCAGTGATATGGTGAACAAGGGTTCGCAGGCCGTTTTGGGAATCATCTGAGGAAAGGCAATGCGTGCGTGCATGGAAAGTATCAGAGATACGTAAACGTTGAAAGAAGAAATTCGAAGAGGAGGAGGAGACCGCTCGGGACCCTCATTCATAGTTCTTCACTTACGAAGCAGAGAAGGGCTGAGTTCAATACTCACTGAAACTGTAAATGGAATTGTATTTTGGTATATGTTAATCATTAGCCGATCCCATTGGCCGCGCGGCCTAAGGCGTGGGTTTGCGGCCGTTCGCTAGCTGGAATTGTGGGTTCGAATCCCACCGGGGGCATGGATGTTTTGTCTCTTGTGAGTGTTGTATGTTGTCAGGTAGAGGTCTTTACGTCGGGCTGATCACTAGTCCAGAGGAGTTCTACCGAGTGTGGTGTGTCTGAGTGTGATCGTGAGGCCTCGATAATGAGGACGCCCGGGCCCACGAGGGGCTGTTGCTCCATCGGGGCAAATATATTCTAATTATTATGCGCTCCAATAGGATAAAAATATCCTAAACTGTAGTTTTATGTCATGTTCTGTGTAACGTAGAGAACAGTAGACTGTATGTCACGTTCGGCTCGCGAACCTCATCCTAAAGACTACAGCACTGACTGTGATATTGTACTGGCCACCTGCAGTCTCTAGAAATGGCCAGTGATAAGCTCCCCATGAATTCCTGAAGTAGCGCAATGAGTTTTGTGTAGACCCTGTGAAGTTCTGTATCGTTTACATACCGTATCGATGCGAACAAAATGAAACAATTGCCTAACGCACAAGTAGGTGTGATTAAGGCATTGTTTCACAAGATACTTGGAATGTAGTATGAGCGTATACTTTAGTAATCTCATTTTCATTCTTTTATTTTCTAGTTTTTTATTTTACTCTCTCTGTCTTTTCATCTATCTTGTCTGGACTCCGAATCTCTGTTCCCCTTTGTTTGTCTAAATGTACTTCGTTACAGGGCGCATAATAATTCTCTTAATGTTTTGTCAGTTAAGAGAATGATTAGAATAATAAACACGTAAAAATAAAATTTATTGATCAGCTTGTAACCCATCCAGAATAAATCGTTTTTATATCACGTGTTCAAGCACATTGATTCACCTGCTAGATGGATAGAGGATACTCAATTAAACAATAAAGGTGAACACAACCCTCTTGAAATTAGTATGCCTGGAGGCGGTATGGTTTTATTTTGTGTTGAATGTAGTATGAAAATTCCTCATGTTTTACTGCGCAGTAGGATAACATAAGTTTAAATTGAAAGATCAGTTATCTTTCACTGCGAAACATGTAGATGTTCGCCCTCGGTGTTCGTAATCTCGAAGTCGCCGTACGTACAGATCACTTGTCCTGCTTTGAGGATTCTTACGGCTTTAGGCTGTCGCTCCATCCGATTTTGGATTCATATCTTGAAGTAAATGACTACTGTTTCCTTCCAAATCCTTATTTACTCACCATTCATGCATCTTCACATCTCATTCTACAACGTGTGGGCTTCATATTTGAAGTAAAGACGGATTTAAATAACTACATACCAGTCTTCGTTTCTTAAAGCAGTGTCTTTCAGTGAGCGCCGATAACGAGCACTGCACGTGGTTATCTTGATATAATTAGCCGACCGTTTTCTTCTTCTCAGCGAGCAGGTACCATATGAAGCCATTCAATTACGTAAAACCCTATTTACCCAAGAATGAATTTTAATGTAACCTTGCTGTTCCTGTCTCTTCTTGTTCTTTCGAGTTACCTCATTCTTTCAGGGTTTGAACTAAAATCTTACATGGTTATCTCATTCCCCCTTGCGACAAACACAGCACACCCCTTTCATTCACCTTAATTTAGGAACGCAGTATTTGGTTAAGAGTACAAATTATGAGATTCCTTTTATTTTTATTATTATTATTATTATTATTATTATTATTATTATTATTATTATTATTATTATTATTATTATTATTATTATTATTATTAGGGGCCGCGGTGGCGCAGTTGGTTGAGGCACTGCGTTACAAACCGGCAGGTCGCGGGTTCGATTCCCGATGGTGTCAGTCGATTTTTCATTGACATAATCCTGTCGGTCGCACTATGGCCCTGGGGTCGACTCAGCCTCTAACAGAAATGAGTACCAGGAATATTTCCTGGGGGGTAAACGCGGCCGGTGCGTAGGGCTGACAACCTTACCACCTTCATGTGCCGATTGTCTAGAAATCTGGGAGCCTCGACCTCCTGGAACCCTAAGGGCCTGTCCAGGCCTGTAATGGGACTGCTTTACCTTTATTATTATTATTATTATTATTATTAGTAGTAGTAGTAGTAGTAGTAGTAGTAGTAGTAGTGGTAGTAGTAGTAGTAGCAGCAGCAGCAGTAGCAGCAGTAACACTTTATTACTGATGATCTTCCATTCCGCCAAATTATTCTCACGTAGATGCAGGGACAAGTTACGGTATTTTTTGCTGTTCGCATCTTCCCTCGGAAAGAGCATGCTTATGCCGTCAGAGATTCTTGTTCAGATTAATCTAAATGGATTGTAACGCTACGTCATCGACACACAACAAGGTTTTAATGTTTTCTTGCTAATATTACGAAATGTATTTCGGTCCTATAAAATAGTGATGAGTAAACATTCTGGTATTTTGTTCGGACCTTTCGCAAGAAAAACCGATGTTCAAGATGCATATAAACTGCCCGAGAAGCACGCAACCTGCCTTAAGCAATGAGTGATTGGCAGAACTGTGAGCCAATTATTATCTTGTTTAAACGTGTGAGTTGATTTTCGTGTCAACAGAGTTCAGGTCAGGCTCATTCTCATGAAGAGATTTGTGTTTATTTGGTTATTCGTTGTTGCCAAATCTACTGTAATTTCACTTTAGAGCTTCGTGGTGGTTTCCGTGAGCTATTGCCTAACGTAGAGGCACTGCTTACGACTCGCAGATAGTTTCTAAGGGCAAGTATGGTTCAGGACTCAGGTATGTGGCCCTAGAAAGTGGGCAAATGAGTGGGAATGAGAGATGCAGAACTCAGTCTCGAAGTATCCAAACCCAGGTTTCTAATAGCAGAGGCCCATGGAACAGAGCCATTTAAAAAAGAACGCTAATTATTTATCTGGTTAAGATATTTCCTTTTTTTAAAATTTCTGGTCCATTGCCTTGTTCACAAAAGCCCAATACTGGGCCTTATCCTGAGTGAGATTAGTCCAGTCCTTGTTCTTAATCCCTATTTATTTTAAATTGAAACATATTTTGGTTAGTAGCCAATTAGAAGACATAGAATGATGTTACATTAAACTGGAAATTTAATAGATGAGGAGAGAATTATCGTGGCCTAATGGAGTAGGCCTACTGTCACGGTTTCACTGGAGTGACGGTCAAATAACAGCGTATTTTTATATCTTTCGCATCCTGGTCCGAAATCCAAACACGCTGTGCTGCGATGTACTGAAGATTAGTAGACAAGGCATGAAGTAGGACCCGACAGTACTGGCTTGTAAAATAAGGCCGTTCAGCTGGCAACACTGCGGGTTATTCCCTTAACCCTAGAGGTGGGGTCAGCCGGCGGGATGTTATTTTGATTTCCTCGTGTCCATGGGATATGGCTGACAGAAGAGATGCTTATCTGGCTGTTAGCAATCGCCTGTTAAGGACCGCATGCAGGCTTTGTCTTAACAGTCCGTTAAACTTGACGTGAGTATGCGAGTTATTACAACAAATCGGGTAGAATGCTAATATTTCAGTGGCCGGATGAATAGAGCTGCAAGTGTCAGATGGATATGACTTTGCGTATGAAATCCTGCCAGAGTCATTTAAGCTGAAAAATAAGCCCTTACTTTCGTTCTTGTAAGTTTCTCTTCTACTGCCTTTATTTTTTGTTAAATTTTTTCCGTGTAATTTTCACTTTCTGTCCTAGTCCCTTTCTATCCTTGTTCCCCTCTCTCTTTCGTTTCTTTCTTTCTTCTTTTTTTTTTACGCTCCCTCCCCTCTCACTGCACTGTTCCTCTGGCTCTGTTTTCCTCCTTCTCGCTACCTTCAATGTTTTTATTTCCATCACACCGTCTTAACGCTTTAAAGACGAGGCGTATCTGTTTTCAGAGCGTACCGCGCAGTAAACACTGTCCATCGCGGTTACAAAAACCATTCAGTTGATGATGTATAAGGCAAAAGTCGCTGTTTGTTCTGAGATCCATGCACTACACATAAACGCAATGTGAGCACCTTGCAGAATTGTAGAATATTAAACCTGGTGGTATACAAAGTTACCGCTAGGTTTTAAAAGGTTAATGTATTCCACCCTACCTTTACTTATTTTTACCTTCGTCTTTATCTGTTTGTTTCTCCTTTTCTCCTTATTTATTTCGTTTTCTTTGCTCTTGTATTTTCTCCTATTTTTTATCTTTTTTCTTTCTTTATGTTTTATTCCCTCTTGTTTTCTTTCTTGTTGCTCGTCGTGTAATTAGTTTTCCTTTTTAGGCCTGTTAGCAAAGCAGTTGCGACAAATGACCGTTAGCCTCTTCATGAACGACCGTCCGTCCGTCCGCCCATCTTTCTGCAGGGAACGCGGTGACTCCCATCGGATTGTCATGGCTTTTTAACTGTGGTGCTTGTGCAAACCTTGTCGATACCTTCCGATTGTGTTCAAAGTGGCACAAAAATGCTGACACTGCACATGAACACCCGTGCACATTTATGATAATAGCGCACCGTTATTGTTCTTTGTAAGTGAGGCAGGTTGTGTTCTCTGTGGAATACAAACTCAGGCCGAAGAAACAGTTGACGGTTTAACATTGCAACATAGCGTTATCGACTTTAAATCTCGCCTTTTACGATATCTCGATGTTAAGGGATACGGAATGTAATCGATTGACAGTTTGTTGCTAAGATACGCGGGCACCGTGTAATGTGAATTGTGTAAAATGTGGAAACGCGCGTTTAAAATACTGACACTTTCAGAGTTTTTCTTAAAATTGTTGACCTTATGGCAAGGTAGAGCGAAGAACACGGTGAAAGAGCCAGAAGTGTTAGGCTCTGTAGACATTTCGTAACTTTTCTTTATTCTCTCCGTTTTATTCTTTCGTTCTGTTTTCTCTTTCTTCGTTTATTATTGCCTTTATCCCTTTATCCATTCTTAATTTTATTTTTTTTCGTAAGGCTCCTACATAATTACTTAATTTGTTTATTATTAATTAACACACGTATTTTTGTTTGTCTTTTAATTAGTTACTTGTGCAATTCACTGATCTGTTACTCAATTTGTGATGTTTCTGGGTGCCACCTGCTTACGGTGGACAAGCCTTCGACAAGCCCTTAGTAAGTAGCAACGTTGCGTATGCTTACGTTCGGTTGTGTCCTTGGGTGGGAGGGCGATTAAGACAGCGCCCTGTCTTGTCGAAACAGGTAACACTTGGTGGTCTGGCGACCGAAATGAAATATGGATCCGATATAGCTGCGGGGACATATCAGTGTTGCACACAAATCCCGTCATAGCTCTCTGGTTAGCTGCACGTCATCGCTACATCGTGAAAGCTAAGAAGGCTATCTGCCTTGGGTGTCAAAATGATATAGCTAGTAGGTATATTTCAGAGATATCGAGTTCCTTAAATAGCGGCGAATGTGCAGTAGCAAAGCAAGACTGCACTCACGAAGAGACTAAGACCGCATTAAATTAGGGAAGTGTTTGCTAACATTTAGTTAAGAATCGTTTGTCCTTTCGCCTTCTTGCTGTGGATTGCGATACAAGCGTAACGTAAATTTTACTTTGATGTTTTTATAGGCGTGAGACTTGATCTCTAACGAAGGGGTGGAAACGTATATTGGAATTGTTTGGAAACGAAGTATTGAGGAACGTCCTAAGGCACAAAGCAGGTAAAGTATTAAAGAAGAAAAGTGCATAACCAGCACCTTCACGCGTTTGCTGTTCAAAGTCACATTATTGTGGGGATTGAACGAAAAAAAATTCAGTCGTGCCCTGGGAGAGGGGAACCATGAAGCCCGAATGAAGTTAAGGAGGAAACACTGTGCTCGGAAAATCTGAAGTAAAGAGTCTGTTTGGAAGATCTGCGCTTAAATAAGGGATAATTTGGAACATATTTTAAGATGCCTTATTTATTATAAGTCTCAGAACAGAGTGTAGTGTAGGGATTTTGTACGTATGCAGTGATGACTCTTCAGCATTCCATATTAGCTGGAAATTTATTGACCGCTTCAGCAACTATCAACTTTACAAACAGAGCCCTGTGCTAGGAAGGTATAGGCTATAATTGTTCAGACAGAGAAAAGAAAAGGGAAGAAGAAAGGAACGTTTAAAGAAATAAATAATAATCAAGGGAAAATGCAGGTACATGCATTTAATTACGCTCTTCTATCGTGGCTACATTCTGAGAGAATTGTAATGTAAATTAACGAAATGCAGTTACTTACTTAGTTGCCCACTGCTATTGTCGTCCACCGTAAGTACCGGTGTTATTTAAAATGCTGTGTTCGTGTTATGTTATCGTCAGTTTTCATGAATCCACATGTATCGCAGAATGAAGGTGCGTGAGCTGTCACATGAACATTCTGACGTTAGTAAACAATGGGAGGCTTGTGCTTCTGTTTATTTGGGTTCTTTGTTGTCCTTTTATCAGGCCAGTTAGCGTTAGAGGTGTGTAGAGGGAGAGTGCTTCAAAGGCTGAGGCGACACAGCAACCCGCCCTACTGCAGTCCATTCACACGTCAAAATTAGTAAAATATTAACATTTGTGCGATGTGTGTGTGTCACGACCCTGTTCTACTGAAAGGTAAGCAGTGACGTACCGCCTCTGAAAATAAGCCATTGCATTCGCATTGGTGTAATATATATATCTATACTTCAAGCAGGATATTTCTATTGGTTGCATGTGAATACCGTACGCATTTTATAGCGCAGCCACAGCTGCAGAAGGAACTCCATATGACTTGACTTCCTGCGTTCTATACTGCCGTGTCGCCTATAAGCAACGCCAAAGCTCACTGTCAATTGAAACATGTAGTAGCTTAGTCTGATGGTCTAAAGCACGAAGTCTCTTTGCTTTGATTCATGCCTGTGTTTAGATATTTTCAGAAATACGTTTCGTACCATTTTCTGTAGAAATATTTCTGTTCTGAAAAGTCTTGTAAATTACCTTCGTAAATTTATTTTACACTTGCAATGGTGCATTTCTACTATGCGGAAACATGTTGAAGACGTAGCAGAAGTAGGGGGAAGCAAGTTTTATTACGGTAGTTGTGTAGTCCAAGCCTTTTGTACGCAGTTGGTTTTAATTCGTCGCTTGTTTATACATGTTGCCGTCTTTTCGTATTGTGTCGTTTCCTTCACTTTCTTTTATATTTCTTTGCCTTGCATGATTTCGTGTCCGCTGCTGCTTATTCTTTTGCCAAAAGCACAGCAGCCAAGAAAGCAAGACAAAAACTAAAGAAAAAATAGAAGTCTCAACGGAGTCGTCCATATTAACCGTCTTAGCCACCTACTTTTAAGGCTCTGACATTTCCTAAAATTCGTATTCCTATAACAAGTAGTTGGATATAAGGGTTTTGTCCGGAAAGAAGGTTTAAAAGGTCGTCATGTTTGATTTGAAAAGGCGTGTAAATTCAGACAGCCAGCGAACATAATGTAAATTACATTCAGCGCTGTTGTAAAGACAAAAATAACAGACTAGAGACTAGTTATTTCTAGGGATGGTCCTGACAAATTAAAGAGAAGGACAGCAAATAAAAACTACTTGTATTTGTAATTAAGAGATGCAAAACTTTTGGGTCAAAGTTGTGTATATATTTAGATTTCATTAGGACAGAGTTTAAAGAAAAGTAAAGTGAATACAGTCTGTCAACACTAGGAGAGCATGACAAAATTTAGTAGTTTCGTCGTTTCGTAGTCCTTCCCTCTTCTGCCTACTCACAGTAGGTGTCGAGGTTGTTTATTTTCACTTGATCACGCTCAGACACACATCACAGTCGGTAGGACTCCTCTGGACGAGGGATCGGCCCATCGCAGAGACCTCTACCTGACAACACAAACACTGCACAAGACAAACATCCATGCCCCCGGTGGGATTCGAACCCACGATCCCAGCAAGCGCTTGTCCGCAGACCCACGCCTTAGACGGCGCGGCCACTGGGCTCGGCGACAAAATTTAATGCAGGTACAAAATCGATGGGTTTACTGGACTTTTACAACAAACGACAGTTGAGTGTTTAAATGGTTGGTCCTTCGGAGTCAAAACACGCAAGACAGGAGCAGATGTATTGAAATACAGCTTGGAGGGAGTAAATCGGAATGGCTTAATTCTGAGCTTTAAACAGTTCTCATGATGGTAACAGCCGCGACTGATATCTTGGACACTGTCCACCCTCTATGGCTAAAAACCCACAACATTTGGAGTAATGGACCTGTCTCCGGCTTCAGGTGGCAATGGAAGAGGGGGAGTCTGTCTCCTTGGACTCTTGTCAAGTGATGCAGACTACGTCTTCCTAACAAACCTGCTTTCCTTTCCACCTGAAGACGGAGACAGTTTTCTTTCTTCAAGCCATTCTGGACCTTTTAGCCTAGAACGTGGGATAATATCAGTTATTATGTGAGTGAAGAGGAAGGAGGGACGGAAGGAAGGAAGTGATGGCGCCTATATTGTGGTGCCATCCCAGCGTTTACGTCGAGGACAAGGAAACCCGTACACAATTTTTAGGGTTGCCAGTTTATGGGGAGTCGGTGGAAAATGGGACCTCTCAAATACGACGTATACATGCTAACCGCTGAACCGCGATGGTAGTTTGGCCTCGTTTAATTTCTGAAGATTCAACGTACGCCTTCCCCCACCATGTATTAATAATCCAAGTAGACGAAATACAGGAAAGGGAAAGTGTGACGTCATGGTTGGTGAAAGGAAACTACAGCAAAGTAAAATTGCGCACACCGCAAAACCCGGAATAGTAAATACCCCTGTTAAATTGAAATGCTACCGGTTCTTCATATTTGTGACAGGGTGTGATTGAAGGCTGTTACATAAGAAGTCTTCATTAGACGTGCTTAAATTATTCGGCAATTACATGGTTCCTTTTGGTTAGAGAGGATATAAATGACCCGTATTTTCTTGGTTGCGACGAACACAGATGTATAGGGTGTATCTAAAATGCTTGGACAATCGTCGAGAGTCAGTTCTTCACATCAGAAGAAAAAGAAAGTTCATATAAACACATTTCCGGAAATGAGCAATTTTGAGTTTAGTTGGAAGATTAAATTTAACAATAAATACCGTAACTATGTAATATTTTATTACAGCTGACACAATACATTTACAGTACACGTTCCCAGTATAATACCTGTTGAGTTCTTATTGTTTGTCAAGGTTCAGTCCGCAATAAATGGTGCAAATCTCCGTCTAAATTAATTAACTCATGGGCACGTCTCATCATGGGCTGTCGCGCCCTTGCAAAGGTCCCGATGGGTTTGCGAATGGTTTTACAGGCATCAAAACTGCGCTGATGAAGTCTCTCTTCATTTATTAGTTGGAGCTGAATATGCTAGGGGCATAAGTGTCCAGACAGATAGAACTCTAAAGGATTGAGGTCAACTAGCTCTAGAGCTGTGTCTCGAAAATTGTTTTTGGGTACGTATTAACTGTTTTCCTTGGTTTGGTGTGGGGAACTAGCTCCTGCATTTTTTCCAATTACTTCAGCTACATTCTGTATATCGTATAATATGGTATGCCACTTTCTTTGAAAACGACGTAGAGTATAAGTGTTCTGCTGAATTATTTACGTGAAGACTGAAAATGCTGTAGTCAGAACTTATTCTAATTAAATGTCAACGAAAAATTTCTTCCCTCGTTTTTGGATTTTCTTTCAAAATACGGGTAAAGTAATAAACAGGAAGTCTTCATAGTTTCCAATCGAAAACTACATTTTCAGTGCTTAGTTCCTCACTCCTACAGCAAAATGGATTATATCCCTAAAACTAAGTGAGTCTGTTTCTATTATCCTGCGTCCCGTTTTATTACGTTTTATGTTAAGGGTGGTTAGCTTATTTGCAATCTCTCTGATTTTGTCTGTGCCTACATGCTTTTCATATTGTATGTTCAGCGAACGTCGGGACGGGACCTGCGGCGTAGGGTTTTTTTCGGTTTCACTACAAATCTGTAATTTTTTTTTTAATTTTCTTTTTCCCTCATCACAAAGTAAACTTCTCCCAGCCATTGAAGAATTTTACTCTTTATGAGTACCTTCGAAAGAGGAAGGATAATTTTATGCTGTCAAGGAACTAACTGATATGTCTGTTTCTTGAATCGATGTCGAATTTGCTTCCCAGTGTTTGATTTGTATAATATCGATTTACCACCATAAACCAACGTTCTTAATATTCCATAACTTGCATTTGTGCTTCTTCAGTCTCACTTTACTAGTTTCTTCCGTGAATTTAAGTCCAGTTTGCTGGTAAAAAGGGACTTTTTCCTGTCGAATGCTGCTTTTGTCGTGAAAATCCAGGATTTAATTTCGCGTGTACATTTTGCATCATTTGTTATTAGGCTATCCTGATAGTTAAAATATTCCACGTTTTCGATGTAGTGTAATAAATTTAATTATCAAATAAGATTCAATTTGCGTTATCTTGGACAGCGTTTACCTTACACTTGCAATTACAGGGAAGACGTTTTATTGCTGCAGACATTCAAATTGATAGAGCTGAATTCTGTGGGTGGAAATGTGCGCATCCGATATAACTGCTTTGATTGTACTCCGCGACACTGATGCAACGTTAATTTGAGTTAATTTAATGTGTTCCAGGTCCGTGCACTATATCTTACAAAAACATTAATCACCAACAAATGCACAAAGAGAGTTTTATCATCAATCGGAACACACTCCTACATGTTTCGACCCTGCTGGGTCATCTTCAGGGAAAACTTTTTTGTTATCCTTACACTAAGGTTGCACTTTATAGTTGAGTGAGAATGTGCTGTTGACTGTATACTGGAGGCGTGAACTCTCTGCGGTCCCGGCTTGCAAGCCGGGACCACAGACAGTACACACCACCAAAAACAACGCAGTTCACAGTCAACAGCACATTCTCACTCAGCTATAAAGTGCAACCTTAATATAACGATAATGGAGAGTTCTTGCTGAAGATGACCCAGCAGGATTGAAACATGTAGGAGTGTGTTAC